>JAIPRM010007438.1:0-17192 GCA_025469315.1 Stegophylla sp. TES_Ste_2020 | reverse complement strand
ATTTTATGAAAATTTAAACATAGATAGAAAATCCTATAAAAAAGATTTTGGCGCAAGAAAATTTTGAAAATGTGAAAAAAAATTTTGGACATTTTTCGAACATTTTTTTTTTTCTTATATTATTAACATCCTTCTTTCAGAATCGTTTTACTGAAGAAATGATTTATCGTTTCTTTAAAATATAATACGCCCGTCAAGAGAATACCACCCGTCGTGCGAAGTAGACCCATCGTGCGAAGTATGTCCGGCTTTTTTTTTTTTTTTTTTGAAAATTCAACCCACCCACCAAGTGTTTCTGACCTGAGGATCGAAGAATACCTGTGGTGTGAAATATGTCCGGTTCTCTTATCTATACTACTGTACTATACTTATTTATTTTTATTTGCACACGTTTTTGTATAGAAATATCTGTCTATAAGTGTTTTTGAATCACAATATTTGCCTCTAGATGGTACTTTTGAGAGGATATTTTTCGACATTTTTAATAGTTTTCTAAAAATTTGGAAAAACTTCCTAAAATTTAGTAAAAATTACTAGGAGTCTATATGTTTTTTATTTTAAACTTAATGAAATATTTAAATATCAATAGACAATAATGTGAGGCATATTTTTGCACAAGAAAATTTTGAAAATCTGGGAAAATATTGTTTTTATAACACTTAAATTTTTCATAGAAAAAAAAAATTTTTTTTCTTTACTCAAATATTTTTTCAGTCATTTGTTTTGTTATAATAACTAACTTTATAATTTCTAAGTAAAATGTATTTTGAATAAACTGAATTTCCGTTTAGAATCGTCTTGTTGAAGAAATAAATCAATCGTTTCTTTAAAATTCAATACACTAACAATACCTATTATCTCATTAAAAAAGCGAAGAATATCAATGGTGTGATCAAACGTCCTGTTTTATATACTGTTTACAGGGAAAATAATATTATAATTTAATGACTTTGCATCAGACGTGAGTACACCTACGTCGGCGGTCACGAAACGCCACGATGAAACACTATCATTAGCAAAACGTTTATGGTATTATGGCAGCGAAAAGAGCAGAAAAAATGTAAAGGCTTAAGTTGTTTGTGGACTCTGACACACGAATTTCCTCCCCCGTTTAATATTTTATATTTTCATACGAGTAGATATTTAACACTCAAGTAGATATTGAAAAAATCTCAAAAATCATGAGTTTTTTTTTTATATATATATACCTGTTAACATTACCATTTTAACAGACTTCAGTTTTACATAAAATTATACACTATAACGCAAAAAAACAAAAAAGAAAAAATTGATTAGGAAACTTGGTACACAGATAAGAGACTTATATATGCAGAATATTTTAGGAAGAGAAAATTTTTTTCAGGCAAATAATTCGAAATTTTGCAAGGTTTTAATAGGGGGAAAAAAATTAGAAAATTTGGTGACAAATTTACTGAAAATACCGAAATAAATACTAAAATCAATTTTAGTTATTTTGTAATAACTTCCAAAATAATAGAGATAGGAACTTGAAACTTTCACCAATTATGTACTCTAAATAGACACACGCATAAAAATATAATATATATATATATATATATATAAAACTTAGTGTTAGGTTAGGTTAGGTTCTTTCTGTATACTTTATTTTATGCTTTATATTATTATTATTTTATTAAGACATGCCTATTTTCTAAACACGTATTGCAAATGAACTCAAACTTTAAATCCCCAATACAAGGTATGCATATAGGGGAGTTTGCATCTATTGTATTTAACATATTAAATTGTATATATTATTTATTATATACATAATTATCGATTACCCAAACATTATTAATTAACATTTGTTAAATACGTATAACCGAATCGACAATTATAATAATTGTTGTATATCAATCGTGAGTCCGCTCAGAATCGTTATGTTTGAAGAAATGATTTATCGTTTCTTTAAAATGCAATACACCCACCAAGAGCATCCCACCCTAAGAGCGAAATATCATTCCCATGGAGCGAAATATGTCCGGTTTTTTTTTCAATTTTCAAACACTGTGTAAGGTTTATTATTCGCGGCGTTGCGCACGAGATCCAAAAAGAAAAAAAAATAATACAAACACACCAAACGCGTACGCCGCCGTTGCGGTGAACACGATTTACGACGTACACTTTCAAGTGTGTGTGTGTGTGTGTGTGTGTGTGTGTGTGTTTAATAATGTTGTGTATATATATATATATATTTTTTATTTTCTAGGAAACGCGAACACAATGTACACCGTAATGATGCGATATATCGTGTAGTCAACGGCGGCTGTGTATTATATTATTATACTCCCCCTCCTCCTCCTCATCCGGCGCGTACTCGGAACTTGGATATTTATTTTGTGTGTTATTTATTTATTTCATTTTTTTTTTTTTTTTCGTAGGTTTTTTCCTTCTTTGTACGTGGAAAAAAAAACGCAAACGAGAAAGAAACGAATACGCCTAGCGGTACGTAATGAACACGGATGATTCATTTCGGCCACGGGTGGGAGAGCGAAAAACTACATCCCCCTCTCCCCCAAACGTACTGAATAATAACGCTTAAAAACGCATTTTCGATCTGCTGCGCACCACAGCTACGAGCCAACGAGAGATGTGTGCTGGGAAACGTCTGGATAAATTTATCTAGATAAAAGTTTATTATCCTTTACCTTGTCTTGTATTTATCACGTAGATCATAAAAGAATTCGGATAGGAAAAAAAAAATGTCTTATCAGCGGTCAACAAGTGTTTGAATTAAAAATATAATTAATTTAATAATAATATTAATTTTCGTATTATAAATAATTTTTCCACAATCCTTGATAATTTGTCATCTTGGTCTTTGTACATTTTTTCTCGTTATTGATTAGGTTTCTTAAAAATATAATTTCTGGAGACATTTTGATCGATGTATTTTGTGTTTAGAGATATTTTTTTTCCAGAGATGCATTTTTCTGGAGACATTCTGAAGAAAATAATTTGAAATATTTCCACCCTAGAGCACGGGAAAATGTCTCAACAGTGTGGCTTTTCAAAAATCGTTTTTCTCTCTGTTCAAATTAACAAGGACAAAAAAAAAAAAAAAACAAGGATTTTAATTCTATTTTTTTTCTCTATTTTAGATTCTGAACAAAATGAAGAAGCTAGTGTTTTTACAATGATGTTTATTTTTTATTTACTTATTTTTTCTGCGTACAACTTTTCGTATGGAAATACTTGTCCAAAAGTTTCGAACAGTAACTTTTTGAAACCGAATTCACCTCTAGATGGTACTTAAAGAGATCATTTTTTGAACTTCTCAATTCTTCAATTTTTTGTTTGGAAAAAACTACCCAACATTTGGCAAAAACCACTCGGAAACCATCATTTTTTGATCCATACTATATGAACATTCAAACATAGATAGAAAATAATATAAGAAAGACTTTGGCGCAAGAAAATTTTGAAAATATGGAGAAAACACTTTGGACAATTTTCAAACATTTTTTTTTTCTCGTTTTATTTTTTATATTATTAAATTCCATCGCTCAGAATCATTTTATTGAA
The DNA here is from genome assembly GCA_025469315.1 of Stegophylla sp. TES_Ste_2020. Lineage (NCBI taxonomy): Eukaryota > Metazoa > Arthropoda > Insecta > Hemiptera > Aphididae > Stegophylla > Stegophylla sp. TES_Ste_2020. The sequence continues at coordinate 13,646 of JAIPRM010007438.1, read as the reverse complement.
GAAATGATTTATCGTTTCGTTAAAATTCAATACGCCCGTCAAGAGAATCCCACCCGTCGTGCGAAGTATGTACGGATTTTTTTTTAACACAATAATCATGAAATTTACAGTGCGATTCGCATGGCATTTTTAGAACAATAACATAACACGATTTACAAACGCGATTTACACGCCATAAATCACAGTCATAAAGATTTTTCCCTCCGAACGTGCACGAAATTAATTTACGCGCTTCACACGTCAATCGAACACGTCATCATATTCGAGTAATTATCGTAACACTGTACGACCTCTGGTCCCCCGAGAGTTCGTTAGTTGGATGTTTGTTCGAGCGATGGTGTGTCGGAGGGTGTGCGGGAATATCGATATGTTTCGTGAGCATGAACGTGTGGATAGGAATTGTTTACTAAATTAAATAAGTTAAGCGTTCAGCTTAAGAGCAAAGAGAGTTAATATTATTTAAAAACCGTTAAGAGTTAAAATTTTGGCTATTCATCCATCAAGATGTATTGAAATCTGAGTTTCTCTGTGTTTTCAATAGTATGCTAAATAAAATATATACTTTTATGAACGTTTACGTTATACCGTACGGCTGAAATCAGTGGCGTATCCAGAGGGGAGGGGGGGGGCTGAGGGTGCTGCAGCCCCTCCCAAAATTTTCCATTCATTATCCGTAGTATTTAATAGTTAACCTTTAATTTTATAGTGTCTAAATAATCTAAGTTGTTTTTATGTATTGTCATTATCTTATTAATAATTAATATTAATATCTAATTAAGATAATATCATCCTCAATGGCAAATATATAAATTCATTTAGGTTTGACCAGCTAAACATATTTTAGTTATTTGAAATTATTTGGGTTTTGTTGTACTAATGGCCCCATAGTGTCAAATTTGTAAGAGGATTAAAATTAAATTTTAATTATTATTTCATTTTATAATAAATAAGACTGTAATATGGTGCATACGTACTAATTAAATAAAAATGTTGTTGTTGTTGGGGACGGGGGGGGGTTGTATCATGATTTTATGGGCTTTCATCTAATTTATAAAAATTAATGAAATCAAAAAGGACTATAAAATTTTGTCACTGATCAGCCCCTCCCAAAAAAAAAAATCCTGGATACGCCATCGGCTGAAATAACTGTTAATTGAAAAAAAAAAAATAGTCACTATTTATAAATTCCAAAATTTTATTTAGAAAATTTACAAATTCCGTTTTTCAAAAATTCTACAACTGGTACTAAAATACCGGTTATTAAATATATATATTATTATTAATTTATCGAAAATAGGTTTTCCAAACTTGACCGTTATCGTCAGAATCAGGATTTTATAGCATTTACGTATTTCCTATAAATTTCTTAAAAATACCAAAATCGACTCAAAACTTGCTTCGCTACTCAAAGAACCAAAATTTAATTAATTAAAATTAACCTGGTTTATGATGCAATTTATTTTTTTATTTTATTTTTTTTTATTTTTTTATTGTTTTTTCACATGTTATTTAATCAAAATAGTTCATATTTTGTGAAACTCCGTTTTAACAAACGTGTTTTTAGTTATTTCATTGTCACTCGGATCTTAAAATTAAATATATATGGATTGATAACGAAACATAAAGTTCATGCGCCACTACTCTCCCGTTCACTCCGCTCACCGTTACCGGCCACTTCTATAACACCGCGTAAATGTTTTCACGTCTCAGAACATAATATTTTATGTTTCCGTTTATATTCCAAAACGGAACCGCTTTAAACGGTAACGAGAACACGACCGACCGTAACAATACGACATACCCACCCCCTACCACACCTCCGTAGTTTTAATTAAACTACGAGACGCGAATTTAATTATATAATTTTACGAACCTTTGGCGTATTGTCGTCGTCGTCGCTTTTTTTTTTAGAGTGATAGAATAAAAAAAAAAAAAAAAAAATGGAAAATGGAAAATACGCCGTCGTCGGCGACATTATACGACTTACGAATAATAATAATAATAATTACACCGAGTGACAATCTCGCGATATTATAAAATTGTAATATCTGCGGCGGCGGGTTTTCGAGGAAAATAATAAAACGCTTAATTTTATGCGCTTTGACGCGGCAGGCAAGTGCAACGTTACCGTATTTTGTAATAAGTCGATGGAGAATGAGAGTTGGTGTCGTTTAAAAGACGATTTTCCTGGTAATTTCGAAAAATACTCGGGAGTGATGCGGATGAAAAATAAAATGAAAAAGTGTGTACTTCGCTCGTCGAGTGGAATTCTCTTGGCGGGTGTATTGAATTTTAAAGAAACGATAAATCATTTCTTCAATAAAACGATTCTGAACGAAGGAATTTAATAACATAAGAAAAAAAAACTGTCGCGTGATAGGTAGGCCGGTTGCCTTACCATTACGCCACAAAACATTACTTGACCTTGTAAGTGAAATAGTAGGTATAATAAACAAAAATATTGAATTATCAAAATAGAATAAAATAGTTAGAAAACGATTGTTGCACGTGGACTTAAATTCACACCATCGTATTCAGCGTCAAATAGTACATAAGATTCAATAAAACATTATCAACCTTCAGCAATCACGAGTTTATAATCTATAGATATCTCTTAATATCTATCTGTATTTTCTCCGATTTCTTTCAGTCATACACTTGTAAAATGTTTAATTCTTTGTCCGTAAGAAATTTTATTGCACCAAAATATTCGAAATGAAATTCTCTATCTAGGCACCAAATTTCAAAACAATCGGTTTAACCAATTTTCTGTGCGTAATTTTAGAACTTCTAACGAATATCAAAAAAAAAAAGTTGACAATTTTTTCAGGTCAATTAAACATATATGTCAGTGAGATCATATTAAATTTTCAAGACTTTATATCAAAAATCAAAAATTTTATTACATAAAAACTAACAAAAAATGAAAAACTTCCGAAATTTAAAATGCTGTACTAAACTCAAAATTGATCAAATCTTTTTGAAATTTTTATGAAATGTTTTCGTAACTATTTATAGTGGTTGGTGAAAATTTGAAGTCCCTAGTTGCATTATTTTAGAAATTAGGTCAAAAATTAATTTTCAATTTTACGGAAATTTCAGTAATCGCATATTATGCCGTTTTTTGTCAGTTTTTCGACAGTTTTCTCCGTTTTTGGAAAAATTATTCATTAAAGTATAATTAAAGTACTATCTGGGTTCGATTTCGTTTCTATAGAGATACTGATCGAAACTTTTGACCAAGTGTTTCTATACGAAAACGTGTTTCCAGAAAGAGAAAAAAAAAATATCATTGTAAAAACATAAGCTTCTTCACTTCGTTCAGAATCTAAAAACATCATGGTAAATTCACATAAGCCACTTCGTTCTGCTCAGAATCTAAAACGTCACTTTCAGTCCTGCCTACGAAACACGAGTTTGTCTCGTATCAACCTCCCCTCCCCTCCCATCTACAGAACAATACCCCCGCAAACTTTTCGATATCGAAATCTAAAGCGGCTTTTTCCGATATAATTATTTCCCACGCGCGTAATTCGCAAGTACCTTTTGACGTCGGATTATAAAAATTATTGCGAAACGGTCGTACGCAAACGTTTTATGAATCCAATCAATGTGGTGTAGTTGAGGTATGCGATCCTGGAATACTTTATTTTTCAAAGGAACACGCGAATCCTTTGTATGTTTTAGTTTTTTGTCCGAAGGATCGAATCAATCGGTTATTTTCACGAATAGGAACGTAATTAATGTGATTCTTTTGTTTTCGTGTTAAAGTGGTTCTACTATTCGTATTTTTATATTCGATATCAAGTTTAGGGTGAAAAATGTAGTTTCTAAATGTTTTCATCGAAAGGTTGGCACAACTGTTGATGATCCTATTCAACGGTATACGGCCACCATATTTGTGAAATATTCGAAACTCTAATTTGGCGTTATGTTAATATCGTTTTACAAAAGTTTTAGAGCATCTAAGTCGAGAAATCCGTTATTTTTAACAGAAATTGAAAAAATTCTTATATAAAAGAAACGTTAACAATTTCACTCGCTAAATGTTTCAGTAATACACGCAGGATTTTTTAAAGGGGAAGGGGAGCTTATAGTGAATGAACGATTTTTAATAAAATTTGAATTAAATTCGGTGTTTTTAGAGAAGAAAAATAGTTTTAACTCATTTATAAAACGTCGGAGAAGGGTTTATCCCCCATAAGAACGTCACTATTTTGAGATAAAACGAATAAAATAAAGTTTTTGGTATTTACAGATGTGTGTGTCGGATATAAGTAAACTCATTTAATAATTTATCATATTATCCTGATAAATTATTTACTATCCTTTTATAATACTTATAAAAGGATAATAAATACTGGGTTAATTAATTGTATTTAGGATTAATAAATATTAATGAATGACATAAATAAAATTTACAAAATTATAATTGAATAATTTACACGAAAATAAGAAAACCATAAAGATAATTTTTGAAAATAATGTGTATAAATAACGTTCTGAGGATGTGCGTGTGTGTGTGTGCACGTAATTCATAGTTATGTATTCATAAGGTTTCTAGAAAAAAGTTGTACTATGTAAATATGAAAAAAAAAAAAAACACTCTCTCTCTGAGACATTGTGGCGTAGAACCTTTCGTAATATTGACGGAACGAATTCCTTTTTCTTTTAAGGATTATGAAATTAATTTATTATTATTTTTTTTTTTCTTTAGGAATAGAAACGTAATTAATGCGATTCTTATGTTTTGATTAAAAAGGTGTTCAATGACAACCGTATCATAATATTATTATAATTAACACAAGAATAGTAAATATTATGTTCATTTAGAGAATTGTGGATTATTATTGTGTTATTAATAGAGAGCGGATCACTATGAAATTGCATATTTTTTTTTCCTTTTAATATTTTTGGATTTTTGTCAGTTATCTACCCGAATCATAATAATTTGAAGCTAATGGTGAAATTTTTTTTCGCATATTTCTGCTTATTAAATGGTTATTGCATATTTTTGAATATTTTGGCAAAATTCAAAATTTATTACATATTGAAGCGAAAATTTAAAAAAATGTATAAAATAATATTTTGTCAAGTAGAAAAATTAAAACTAAATTTTATTTATATTTAGTTTTAAGATAAATAATCGATTACGACATAAACTTAATCGCACTTTCTGTGAATGCGAAAACGTTCAGCTTGAAGATCTTTATCAAATATGTCTCAATCGACGTTGACGTCGAACGTTCGTTCTCAGTCTTTAAAAATATGTTAACCGATAAATGACACAGCTTCAGAGAAGAAAAATTTGAAATGCATATGATTATTCATTTTAATAGTAAATACAATTTTATTAAAAAATAAATTAAGTTCAGAAAAATTCCTAATTTTTTTTTTTTTTTAATTAAGTATTTAAGTAATTAATTATTATTAATTTTTAAATAAATAAAAAATTCTTGCATATTTTTTACATATTTTCATAATTTTGACTGTATATTATATGGCACATTTCGATAATTTTAAGGGCGTAAAAATCGGCGCTCTAGTTATTAATAAATAACTGAAATGAAATTCATGGAATAATTGTACATGTTGTGCTCTACAAAAGGATTGAGTAAGATTTTTGATGTACTATGAGGATATTGTTCGTTGTAGTGTTGTAATGTGTGTGTGTGTGTGTGTGTGTGTGTGTAGTTATATCAGTGATGTAATAGTTATGAATTGGAATAAATCAAAAATTACTCGTTCGAATAATTTAGACCTCTCTCGATACGTACAAAATGCGCGGAAAAATGAAATGAGCAAAACGCATAGTCATATTATACTCATAAGGCAAGACGGGAAAATATGTTATTCCGCTTTAATGTGCGAAAAAAGCAAAGCGCTCTCTCGGAAACATTATGTTGTGGCGTCGAACATCTCGCGGTGTTTTACTCTCGACGTTCGAAATCGCGTTCAAACCACTACGGACAAACTAATTTCCCGCACGCTTGAGTTATAACTACTGTTGAAACGACCTCATTAAATTAACTCGGTTTCCCCGAGGAGGAAGAAGACGTTGTAATCACGTGACATTGTGCACAAGACTTTCGACAAAGTCATTGCGTTGCCCGTGTTAAGAGTTATGGAACCGATTTTGTGCGGAAAATTCAACCTTCCCCCCAACCCTTGGCGTGTATTTGAGACACGGATGGTCGGATCATCCCGTTCTCGGGTTACATTTTTCGTTGAAATGTAATATTAATCTAAAATTATATCATATTCATAATAATAATTATTACAAACGTTCTATCTACATTGAACCACCTTTTTTTTTTTTTTTTAAAAAAAACGACGATTTTGACTACAGCACTATTTTTCATCTTTTCAATAATAGAATAACGAGCTTCCTTTAATGTCTTCATGATTTTGAATTTTTGTCATTGTTTAGTTTTTTATTTTATTTTTTAGATTCTGAACGAAGCTTATGATTTTACAATGATATTTATTCTTTTTATTTATTTTTTTTTTCTTCCTTTGTGAACACTTTTTCGTATAGAAATACTCGTCCAAAAGTTTCGATCATTAACTTTATAGATCCAAAATCGAACCCAAATGGTACTTTTGAGAGGTCATTTTTCAAATATCTCAATATTTTTTTTAACAATGCGAAAAATCTGAAAAAAAAAAATTGTCAAAAAACGGCTAAATATGCAATTGCTGAAATTTCCGTAAAATTGAAAATTATTTTTTGACATAACTTCTAAAATAATGCAGCTAAGAACTTGAAATTTTCACTAACCACTAAAAATAGTTACGAGAACATTTTATAAAAATTAAGATTTGATCAATTTTGAGTTATGTACAGCATTTTGAAAATTTCGGAAATTTCTAATTTTTTGTTAGTTTTTATGTAATAAAATTTTCGATTTTTTATATTAAGACTTGAAAATTTAATATAATCTCACTGACATATATGTCTACTTGACCTGAAAAAAACTCAAAAATCGTTAGTCAACTTTTTTCTCTATAACCGTTTGAAGTTAGAATTTCGACTACATTCGTTAATTTTAGTTAAAATTACGTACTTGAACATACATATAAGAAAATTGGCCAAACCGATTGTTTTGAAATTTGGTGTATAGATAGAAAATTACATTGCGAATATTTTGGTGTAGTAATATTTCTTACTTACAAAGAATTAATCATTTTACAAGGGTAAGACCGAAAAAAAAATCGATGAAAGATACTATTTTATATATATATATATTATTAACTTCCTTCTTCAGAATCGTTTTATTGAAGAAATGATTCATCGTTTCTTCAAAATCAAATACATCTGTCAAGAGTATCTCACCTTACGTGCGAAGAACACCCCGACGAGCAAAATACACACTTTTTTTATGAAGGTTTAAATACTTTGAAATAAAAATAAATAAAGTAGACACATCTACAACACACCTCAAACGAAAAAAAAAAAAAAAAATTAAAAATTAAATGTGGATTCTACCCATGATAAAGCCGGGTTTTTTCAATGTTTTTTTTTTTTTTTTTAAATAATTAGTAGGTTTTACCCGGTAAAGGAGCACGGTTTTTTTCAATGGTTTTTTTTTAATTTTGAGTGGGTTTAACCCGAAAAAGCAGCCAGGATTTTTTCGGACTGAGTTTTTTTTTTTTGACGACCCTGCAAAGGACACAAACGTTGCGTACGACGTTGAGACTATTTCTGGACCTGAGATTTGAACAATTTACAATTTACGAGGCCGAGCCCGAACGAAAAAACGTGATGTATGACTGTGCAAGGGTAATTTACAATTTACACCCCCTTCTTGGTGGAGCTTCAGATCCGCCATCACTGATCCCTCTCGCAAATATACTGTTATAACCGCGATACGTACGACGACGATTGGTGGTAGTAGCGACTTTCGCCCGATATGCACTTACGGTTATTAAAACACCCTCAGGCGGTGCACGTGCGTAGAAGTTATTAGTTTATTGCTCGTGTCGTATTACTAGTGTGTTAATAATTTGAACCGTATTTGTTTGTGAACTTGAGTGGATTTGACGTACGACGTTTATTCGAAACGGCCAACCATTTATCGGGTAGGTAATTAGTGGATTTTTTTTTTTTTTTTTATATATACACTAAAATATTTAACATGTGGTTTATGCACAAAAAATACCATATATATATATATAAATAAAATTTTCATACATATTATATAATACATATTTTAGATTCTGAACGAAGTGAAGAAGCTAGTGTTTTTACAATGATGATTTTTTTTTTCTGTGTACAACTTTTTGTATTGAAATACTTGTCCAAAAGTTTCGATCAATAATTTTTTGAAAAAAATGTGAAAAATAATTTTGGAAATTTTTCTAAAAATTTTTTTCTCATTTATATTTTATATTATTAACTTTCTTCGTTCAGAATCGTTTTATTGAAGAAATGATTTATCGTTTCTTTAAAATTCAATACATCCGTCAAGAGAATCCCACCAGTTGTGCGAAGAGCACCCATCGTGCGAAGTACGTCCGGTTTTTTTTTTTTTTCTATTATTATTATTAAATATTAAATTATAGGCATAAAGTATACAATGTCCAAAAAATGTATTTATTTAATTTTTTTTTTATTTTTAAGTATAAGTCTTATTAAAATATTAGATATAGGCTTTTCAGATGTTTTTTTTGTTTTTAGCACTTTGAGTGTCTGTGGTTCTTGGAAGAGTCTTTCACGGAACTCTCAATTTGACTGCAACTGTAGCAATCATCAATCATAGCAGATTATAATAATAAGTAATTGAATTAAAAATAAAACTATTATACTATTTATTTTTTTAAATTTTTTCATAATTTATTTGTTAAAAATACAATTATGATCTTATCAAAATATACCATTTTTTATTTTTATTTTTGTAATGAACTATTAAAATAAAATGCCCAAACAATAAATATGACCTGTTAAGATCGTGAAATATGCGTTAAAAACCAAAAACTGCCGAAATATGTTCTAAAAATGTTTGTAATAATTAAGGTTCAGATTTTATTGCAAATTGGAATCTCTAAAACAATGATTTCTCAGCACAAGATTCGTTTTATGCAGTAGAGAATTTAAAAATGCAACTTTAATTTTGCATTTTTTTAACTTTTTGGTTTTTTAGTGAATTTTTTGACATTTTTAAGGATGTTTTTGCACCTGAAAGGAATTTCCTTTATTATTATTATTATTTATTATTTTTTTGATATAAATAGGTATAAATGATAAAATTCTGATCAAATTATCTCCTCAAAAATTAAGACGAAAAATTAATCGAATTGCGATTGTTTTTTGTTACGTATTAAATGAAATGTGTTTAATAATAATATTGTGTATAAAATTATTACAAGTCGGTACTTTCGAATAATTTCATTTTTAAAAATTAAAAAAATAAAAGTTTCAAACGAGTGGTATTTGCGAGAAAAATTACAATTTTTATCTATTTTTTTTTTTTTTCAAGACATTTTTTAGTGCATTAAATAGTATTTTGATTGAATTTTTCAGGTTTTTAATTTTTGTGCATTGAAATTCGAACCCTAGTATTTATATATATATAGTCACGAAATAGATTTTGTGTTTACTTAGCATATTCAATGATCAAAATATAGAAAAAAATATAAACATTTTTATATCCGAACTATAAACTATACTGTCACTATATAAATTCAAACGCATTTGCAAAACGACCGAAAACCGACCCGACCCCATCCCATAAATTGGACAATGTCCTAATCATCGAGTTTACCCCCTCTCCCCGGAGCCACCGGTTCTTGTCCGGCCATCGATGACGGTCAGTGGCAGCTGAGGACGTCCGAAAACGGCGCAGTTAGATGTGAAGCGACGGCGGCGGAGGCGGCCGGATACGCGTGTGGGAAATAAAATATTGACGAAAAATCAATAAAATATAATACGCGCGTGGTGGGCCACAATATAGGGGCGGTGTGGTGAGGGGGGACGCACGTGACCGCCGTTTGGTCGCTAGGTCGGACGTGAGTATTATATTTTATTATATTAATATAATATAGAAAGTAAAAAGAGAAAATTTTGACGACGTCTGATCAATGAAAGCGTGACGATTACCCCTCCCCCCCTACTCCATACCACCCTCCGTGTGCGTCGAATTGGCGGTCATGACGCGTTAAAACACGAGTGGTCAGTGGCTGATCTACGGTGGAGGAGAAGTCATATGGGAGTCACATAGTTCTCCCCAGATGGGTTTTCGCACAAATCACCAATTTCGGCTCATAATTGAAGGGTCCAATGCGACGACAAGATAATTCCAATTTCATGCATTTTTCAGAAAATTAGTAAAAACCGTTTTAAAGAAAAATTACATATTTATTTTAATAATTTTGTTTATACTGTTTATTCATAATACAGTTAATAACTAAGTAAGGGTGGTCCTTAGTTAAAGAGATCGAAAAAAAAAAATAATATTTTCGATGCTAGAACCCCTTATTTTTTTCATTACTATAAAAAAGTAATTTATGTTAAAATTGGTAATGAAAACTCACCCTCTTTCCGTGCCACAAAATGGTTTAATATTGGCCAAATGGGGTAGTTTTATGGTTTATCGAGTTTAATTCAAAAACTATGCCACTTATCACAAAAATTAATAAAATCTTAATTGTAGATATAAATATATTCTATGAAAAACCTATTTACAATATTTATCGTAAATCTATTAGTTTTTGAGAAAATAAATAAAATATAAAAATCTTATGACCAATTTTCAACCCTTTTGTGGTACGAGAAGGGGGTAAGTAATCATCACCAAATTTCACACACATTATTTTTTTATACTAATGAAAAAAATATGAGGTTCTAGCATCAAAAATTTGAAGGTTGAAAATAAGAACCACCCTGTCAGTTATGTTATCATATTATGCAACATAATAAAAGCATTCACACTGTTACACATTTATGCCTGAAAATAATTAAAACGTTAATGACTTACTGGAGTTGTCTGGTTGTTGCGCATAACATAATGTCATATAATTTTAAAGTTTAAAAGTTCAAACATTATGTACTGAGAGTAAATAGCGAAAAAAACTGAGGTATTAAAGTGAGTTTATTAAAATTAATAATATTTAAAATTTAATGGTAAACTGGTCGAGTATATAATAATTTTTTTTTTCCTTATACTGATAAACTAAGTAATTTTTAAGCAAAATTGCATCATATTGACTGAATGTCCACATAGAATTATTTTATTGACAGTTTCTTTATCGACAGTGGACGGCGCGCGGCGTTTACAAAACTCACGAATATAATGTTCAGTCTTAGACTCAAAATCTTCTGGAACGGTCCGAACTTATCCAAATACCTTATAAACATTTCGAGTATGAGACTCACCATTTTGGATAGAGGTCTCGTTTTTTGTAAGAAAAAAAAAAATTGGCAGAAAATAATTCTTTTTGTTAAAATTTAGAAATAAATTGGTTTTGAAAATTTACATATTTGCGTTCGTTATTACTAATTAAGATTCATATATTTTAATAATATGTATGTACGATTTATTTTTATATAATTTTTCATTAATAATAAGTAGGGTTCGGGACTTATCGCACACAAATTGTCGGGAATTCGCACCTGAAATAACCAAAATATGCACAAAAATATAAAACTCAATTTATTTTTTAATAATAAAATATGATATAATTTAAGTCCAGACAATGATTAGGTGTTAATCGACGAGTAACAGTAAAAGAAAAAATAATGTCAGTTTTTAAACTAAATGTATAAAGCTTATATCGTAAAAATGCGTAAACATGTTACAAATTTGTCTAATAGGCGTAATAATTATGCTATAGATTTCTTAAATACGCGTTTTTTTTTTTAAAAAAAATTACAAAATATATAAAAATATCTACAAAAATCTTTGTATTTGAGTGGATTACGTCTTGAAACAAATTTTTATGTCACTTGCAATATTCTGCAGTCAATAATAAAGAATAATATGGAAATGCAACAAGTCCCGAACCCTAACAATAAGTACATAATACGCAATATAAATTTTACTCATGTGCAAAATCAAAATATTTAGCTGTATTAGGTACACGATTTCATATTATAATATTAATGGTAAATTAAAGAGTAGTAACATCAAATTAATAAATAATAAAATTTCTGTTTTCTTCCGAATTCACCCATAAGATTCATTGGTTTATTATGAAACTCACATTGTATCGGTCCCGGAGCGAGTCTTTCAAGCGACGACGTCCGATTGCGTTTAATCTAATCCGTTCGCATTTTCGCATTTTCATTTACCCTTTGGAAAACACGTTTAGCGTCCAATGAATAATAAATTAACAAACGCTCGTGGCCGGTGTTGAGGGGAGGGCACCGTTTCGAACAATCCGACGTGTCCGTTCCACGACATCCCTCCGCCGCGTACCGTTATTATTTTGTGTGTTTCACGCAAACGAGACGAAACGACAGGTCCGTGAAGTTATCTGTCCAATATAAATATTTTTAATTGAAATTTTCCCAATATTTAGTAGGTCCTTTGTAAGTATTTGTGTGCCAAAAATTATTATTTGTAAATACAACCGTTTCCTTTTATCAACAAGAGTTTATTAAGTTTTATTGTTTTTAAGTTTTTGACCTTGCCGAAATATAGTATGCTATGTGTAAGTATTTGTAAGCCCAAAATTAGAATTTTAAGTCAACCCTCTCCAAGTTAGCCTCAAATTGAAAGTTGGCCGTATTTGAACGAGCTTTTTAAACTTTGACCATACCAACATTATTATATATATATTATAAAAGTTCGTTCAAGCACGGCCAACTTTCAATTTGAGGATAATTTGAAAGAGGTTAACTTTCAAATTATTATATTGGACTTAGAAATAATTGCAAATTATGAAGATTATTTTGGTATGGTCAAAGTCCAAAAAGCTCGTTGGAGCACGGCCAACTTCCAATATGAGTATAACTTTGAGGGGGTTGACTTACAAACTCTAATTTCGGGCTTACAAATACTTACAAATAGCACACTATATTTTGGCATGGTCAAAAATTTAATGATAATAAAACGAGATATAAATTGTTGTTGATAACAGGAAACGGCTGTACTTACAAATAATAATTTTGAGCTTACAAGTACTTACAAATGACCTACTAAATATTGGGAAAATTTCAATTAAAAATATTGATATTGGATTCGCTCGGTTCGGTCAGCAAGGGTATGGGATTGGGGGTAGGGTGGTTTTTCGATTTAAATATTCCGGTGAATTTCTAGAGGTTTTTACACATCCCTTCGTGCGATCGGGTCCGCCGTATTTATACGATATCGAAACCGATAGATAAAGCCGAGTATTCGGCCATTGTTTCGCAGCAATAAAAATTATTATTGTTATTCGCACGTTGAACCGCAAACGGACTCTGTCACTGTATCGATCACATGTTATATTATACAGGATGATTCTGAACGAAGTGAAGAAGCTAGTGTTTTTACAATGATGTTTATTTTTTTTTATTTATTTATTTTTTTTCTCTTTCTGTCAACACTTTTTCGTATAGAAATACTTGTGCGAAAGTTTCGATCAGTATCTCTATAGAACCGGAATCACACCCAGATGGTACTTTAGAGAGGTCATTTTTCCAAAATGACCTCTCTATCCAAAAA
>JAIPRM010007437.1:0-17193 GCA_025469315.1 Stegophylla sp. TES_Ste_2020 | reverse complement strand
TAAGGAGATTTCAGAGGCTAAGCCCCCCCCCAAAAAAAAAAAAAAAGAAAAAACTCTCAAAGACCCAGATATTGCATTAGTTTAATGTTTTTTAAGATGCTAAGTCAATCAAATAAACATTATATTTATAGCCTCCCCCCTAAATTTTCATCCTAATTGCGTCAATGGGTTTACAGTTTACAAAGAATTTAATGTTTTTCAATTTGGATCCCCGTTCCTTACCGGCCTTTTGATGCATAATATACCATTTATACTTATCATTACTTTATTCATTACCGTTACTTGCTTGATTTACATTTTTTAGCTCTAGGGGGGTCGAGTACTCTTGGACCACCCCCATAAATACGCCACTGTATATATATATATATATAAAATAATGTGATGATAAATAAACTTATTTACATATTATTTAATACAAGTGTGTTTTAATGATCAAATTATATAAGAAAATATTGACAATAACTGTAAACTTTGATAAGTAAGTACAAGTGTAATAAAAGCTTTCTACTTGCAACTTATTTTCTCATTAGTTATTGTGTAAGTGCATCAAATGGGGAGAAAATATAAAATAATAATAAAAAATGTTGATATTTTTAATAATAATACAGTTTGAATAAATAACGTCTACTGTTTGATATTTAAGTTTTAATTGTCAGTACAAAAAAAAAAAAAAAAATAAATAAAAATATGTATGTGGCATAGAATAGTTTGGGAATCACTGGTCTTGCCTGAACAGCAAATTTCGTAAAAAAATTCAAACAGTAATGTTATGATAATGTTGTCCTACACTATAGCAAATGGAAATAAGCCGAAAATTCCGTCGTCATAACACGGAAATCAAAAATTTAATAACAAAATATTATCCTTCTCCTATCTGTTATCGTTGCAAATTTTTATTTTTCATAAAAATGAGGTTAAATTTTCGTGTTAGTTTAACTTCATTTTACCAAACGATTGCGAATGAAAGCGAACATTTAGAAATAAGTTACAAATTGATTTTTTTTTTCTTTCTTTAATTACCAGAAGTATTATAATTATTGCAGTTATTTAACTAATTATAATAATATAAACTCCATACCTCCCATTGTTATCTTTTTGGGAAAAAAAATAGCACTATTAAAATTTAAACAAAATATACTGTTTTTCAGTGACGATATTACGTTATCCATATTTTTTTCTCGTATTTCATTGTTTGTGTGCCATATGCGTTTTAGACCTATGTATTTCGATACGAAAATTGTACGCCGAAAATTTGAGAATAAAATCGAACGCGATTTTCACGTCGTATTCGATATGAAAATTTTGACAACTAGGGTTTTAAAATTTCACGATATTTTTTTCATAAAATATTTCATGAAATATTTCACGAAACGATCGAGAAATATTTAATTTACGTGAAAAATAAAAATACTTGCTAGCGAAACTAATGGTGAAATTGAAACTTAAACTAGTTATAAATAATTATGAGTAACTTTTAACTTTAGACTTAATTTCACGGTTTTTTTAAAAAAAAGTAACTTGCCCAGCCTTGCAAATAGGCAACAAAAACTCAATACCATTATTATTGGTCGTTATCGCTCAGAATCTAAAACTAATAATCATAGTTTTGAATATGAATTATCAATATAAAATACTCGAGAACATTAAAAATAACTAGTATTGTGTGCATAAAATACATATAATAACATTTTATTTCGGATAATTAAAATATTTACTGGTTACAATATTATTTCTAAGTTCAAACAAAACAAAATGAAAACGATTAAACACAGAAAAAAAAAACAAAAAACAAATGTTTCCCATAAAATTATTTTGTTTTACAAACAGCTTTTAATACATTGAATTCAGAATTTGATAAATGAGTTTACCCTTATTATCACATTTGAATTTAGTTGGTATATACGATATGTATATTTTTTTTTCAAATAGCTCTGAGAAAACACCGATACACCTGGTATTGGCCGATAATTTTAGTAATTCCATAATTTTTCGATAAAATGGGATTTTTTTTTTTCGATGCGATCAAAAGGTGTTTTTGAAATTTAAAAATTGGTTTCGGCTAAGTTAGAATACACAGGAGGCTGTGCATCCAGCTAGGCACTATTTTTGTTTTCAGATTTATTGATCTTTTCGCAATCTATTTATCGAGATGAATCACCTTAAGACTAACTAAGTTTTACAAACAGTGTAAAAAATTATTTATTGCATACGTGATTGCTGTTTCACATATATTATCTTGGTATATTCGAAAAATAATAAAAAAATAAAACAATAATGAATAGTACAATTTCGTGACAAATCCCGTTTACACGTTTATTCAATAATAGAGATATATTGTAGTTTAAATAATTAATATACAATAATATTATTCTACAAGGGAATAGTTTGAAAGGAAAACGAACGTACAAAAAAAAGCTGGCATTTTTTTTCTATCATATTTTTCATTGTAATATTGTAACGTTTCGTCATGGACCCGTATTTAGGTACAATACCTAATTGTTCTTTTAATAATTAGTCTTCACCTGCCTCTATTATTCCGGGAAAAATTGATGGCCAGTGGTGTTAAAACTAATTGTTTACAGATATATATGTATTTTTGTTTTTTTTTTTCATACAACGTTTAATGTTTGCAGTTGACGTTAGCGCAGAACGTTAGAGAGTATAATGTGAAAATCAGTCTCGAGTTATATATTCTAATTATTTTACTACGTTTGATATAAAGGATATAATAATAATTTTCAAGAGATCCGGAAAACCGTTGCTAAAATGATTTCCGTCAGAACATTTCTATCACTGTATTTTACTGCAGCATGTTTATTACGGGTAAGTATATCAATATTTAAAATAACAATTAAAACGCATTAGTATTCGTGTCGTAATAGAAATCCATTATCACTCGCTGTTTAGGTAAATCTATTCATTTTTCTAACTCTCTAGATAAGAAATTAATATTAATAAAAAATTATTATTAATAATCTATCTAAACAATGTTTAACTTTGATTATTTAGATGGTAATTACCACCGAATTACACCTGCTATTATGTGCACGATAATGTAAAGTAAAATATAGAAAAGAAAGCCGGACGTGCTACGCACCACTCCTCATTCTTCACTTCTCGGGTAAGATACTCTTGGTGGATGTATTGAAAATGACGACAATTATTTATCTTTATATTTTATAAACTTTCTTCCCTCGGGATCGTATAGTTAAAGAAATGATTAAAGATGTTCCTTTAGCATTCAACTCACCAACCGAGATCATATGACCCCCCGAGGAGCGAAGAATACCCATGGTGCGAAATATATCCGCGGCTTCCTTTTTTATACACCACTATTTACTTTACTTTTTATAAGATGCCCAATAAATTTGATTTTCCTTTCCATTATGTTAATCATTAGACTTTTTTTTCTCTCCTATTTCCTCTAGAACTCTTTCATTTGATTTTCGTTCAATCTAATCGGTTTTAATCGTCTTCCTACACAACCACATCTCCATTGCTTGCAGATTGTTTTATCTTTCTGCGTCATTGTCCTAACCTAACCTAACCTAACCTAACTCACATCCATAACATAAGATACTACATATAAAAGTTCTAATAAACTTTTTACGAGTTTCAAGTTTGAGGTGCTTAGTACTAAGTATATTATTCGTCTTAAAGAAAGCTTGTTTGGCGAGAGCTATTTTTCTCTTTATGTCCACTGTTAATTGGTTTCTATCCGTAATCAAGCTTCCCAGATAGCAAAACTCATTAACTTGTTGTATCGGATTGTTTCTTAGATTGATATGTACATCATGATTGTTATTTATCTTACTTATCAATATTGTTTTGTCTACTGTCCATTTATCTTTAGTTAGTATATCTGCTAAGGTATTGAAAATTTTATTCATATCACCTTGAGACTCAGCTAGCAGTACAAGGCCATCTACAAATTGTATACTGTGAACCTTTCGTTCATTGATCTTTATTCCTCCCATCTTACTTTTAATTTCATATTTATTGATGCTTCAATGAAGATGTTAAATAAATATGGTGATAGTGGACATCCTTGTCTGACTCTTTTTCTAATTTTAGCTTGTTTTGTTGTGCCATTTATAACAATTATAGTTGTCTGAGCTTTGTATAGTCTTAAAATAAGTCTTCTATCTCTCAAATCAATTCCATTATCTTTCAACGTTCTAAATAAACATTTCCAATTTACTTTATCGAACGCTTTCTCTAGATCTATGAAAATGACTATATGCACTTCTGTTTACATCTATTCGTCTATCAAGAATTTGACGCTTGTCTTGTCCCTCTTTCATTCCTGAATCCGAATTGATTTTTTCCTATTTGGTGTTCTATTTTATTCTTCAACCTATGTTTTATGACATTTAGGAGTATTTTTGATGCATGAGATAAAATTGAAATTGTCCTGTAGTTAGAACAGTAATTTGCATTTCCCTTTTTAAGTGTGGTAATTGATTTACCAGTGAAGAAATCGTTAGGGATTTTTCCTTTTTCATAACGATCGGTGATGATATTTTTTTGTCGTTGCAATGTCTATGTTTTCTTAATACTTATGCTGGTATTTCATCCGTTCCCGTTGCCTTTTTTTATCTCTTAGATCTTTCAACGCTTTACAGAACTGCTCTCTCGTTATTATCGGTCCCATTGTATAGGTATTGGTGATTTAGTATAACATTATGGAAAACTAATAATATTTATTTATTTTTTCGGTGTTGACAGACGGACAACTTCCATGGAGTTTTTGCCGAAGAAACCGTCGAGATCCAAAGAACGAAAATTGCTGACGACTCGTTTCAATATGCCAAGGATGACGAGGATTTTAGCTTGAAATTAAAAGCAGCTGAACATGCTAATCGATTGATTATCCTTTACATTGTCGATAATGACAATGATTACATAGCCATAGATGGGTCTGTTGTGGCTATGGCGAAAGCATTTCCGACTATAAGCGTTATTAAGGTAAACACTGTGACGTGTAAGGATGTAGCAAAACAATACCCAGACGAAGAAAACGACCAGATTATGTCTTTTCCCGTGTTTGTTGTGAAAAAGTTTGAAATCAATTTAGCAAGGTTTGTTGGCTTCAACGCGAAGAAATTACGTCTCCAAATACTGTTATACAAAGATAGTATGAGGAATTCTGTCGAAATCGGTGGACAAAATCTCCCAGCCACAGGTGAAACGAGTAAACAATGTTTATCGTTAACAAGCAATGACAAATAAATCCGTATAATTTTACTTGAATTTAAAGATATCAAAATTTTTGTTATATATATATATATATATATATATATATATTTCTTTTAACAATATGTAAAGTTTACATGTTAAACAGAAATATAAGCCGGACATACTTTGTACCATAATACATTCTTCTGGTTGCATTTCACGGGTGTTTATTGTTATAACGAACAAAATTTATTTTTTCCCCAGCCAGTTGTATACGCCACTCTTAATGGAAAACAGGGAAAATAATATTTTGATGAGATAGATATACAAAAATTTTTTTCACATATAAAATTTTTGATTTTAACATAATATTTTTAATACTATTTTCTATCTATATTATAATTTATTGTCAATTTCGAATTATAATGAAAAATACGTTTTCATTAAGTTTTAGTTCATTCTCGGGTAGTTTTTCCCAAAACGTTGAAAATACTATATTGAGAATTTCCGAAAAAAAGAACTCATTGATTTACTATTTCGATCCGAATTCTGGTTAGGTGTAATTATTGAGGAAATTTTCTAATTTTTGGATACCGAATAATGTTGAGAAGCTAGACAGTGTTTTTACAATGATGTACTCATTGATAGAGAAACTCAAGCTCGTCCAAATGACAAAGTCACTAAATGCTCTCTGTATAATCGAGCATGGGATTCGTCTTATGCCCATCGAAGTTATATTCTTTCTTGAGTGATCCAGAAAATTCCCAAAACATGCAAAATAAAAATTGTGCTATTTTATTCTATATTTCACGAATCAAATTTGTGTAAAAGAGAGCAACACACATTAGGGCAAGAGAAAAAAATCTGTAAATACATCAAGTTCCGCGCCCTAGAAATTACTAATTAAATTAACTATTTTATAACTAACAATATAACGGTGTCGTGAACTCATTATACTCAACACTTTATTTCGATAACGCGATTCCGAGTGAAGTGTGTTAATAATGTAAAGAACAATACAAACACAGTCATTTTTAACAAACCCACCAAGAGTGTTTGCCCCTAGGAGCAAAGAATACCTATGGTGCGAAGTACATCCGGTTTTCTTGTCAATACTTTACATTACATCATTTTACTTTACTTCAATTTATTTTATATATCTTTACTTTACTTTTGTGAAGTTTTGCGTCAAAAACTGTATCGAATCCCATCCAACTAACGTTTCACTATACTGCATACAGTGTTTATTTTATTTACTATCGTATTTACTTTGTGTTGTATTTTTACAATATTTCCAGATATACAGAGTAATTCAAAAGAACATGAAAAGAAAACTGAAGAAAATGATATACGTGAGCCAGATATGTATTTGTATCCCGTTGGTTCAAATACTAAACATTTACCTGTCCTTAAAAACGGATCAAGAAGTGTAACAATAAAAAATATCGAGGGAATAATTAATGGATTGTATGAATTAAAAAATACATGTGCGTTTGATTCGTTTGCGTCAATAATAATGGTATAGACATTTTGCAGCTTATTTCCGAGGCAGGGGCTAGTTACTTTCATTAAAAAAAAAAAAAAAAAAAAAACCGTTAAGTTAATTCTCAAGTTAAAAGTAACTCGTAATATTTTATAACTAATTTAAATTACAAAAGTAATTTTATAACTAATTTAGCAAATCGTTAAATGACTTTGCTAAAAGTAAATTAACTAGATGTTGCCCAGCCTTGCTTATTCGTCATAGTTTAAAAGCGTTTTCAATATATTATTTTCTATGTATTACAGGTTGCATACACAGATAGCAAAGACTATAGACAAAAGGTAGATTCAAGTACTAATGGCTTTTTTGATTTTATTTCTAAAATTGTAAACAATGGAGTTACTAAGACAACATACAACGAACGAGCTCAACTAATTATAAAAAGGATTAAACCTCAGATGGCAAAGTGTATGTTTTTCAACAGATTTATAGTCAAATGTGATGCCACTATTCATAAGATAGTCGATTCAATGCTTAACGATCATCCGACAAAAGCAGACATAAAATTTTCCATTTCGAACAGTGAGTCATTAATGTATTCTCCGCTTAAACCGAATACTTATATAACGTACCAAACACAAAACGGGAGAATAGAAGACCTGCAAAGCTTTTTGAATTCATGCTTCCAACGTGAAAACCTCGAAAGCAGTGTTGTTGTTAAACGGATTTCTGATATGCACATATTTATCGAAGTATTGACTTGGAATGGTAAGTATTGATTTATTAAGCACTGTACTGTTTTATAAACAATATAATAATATTATCACACATTAAATAAAACTACAATGTCTATACCCTTTTTTTCACAGACAATTATTCTGTTAGCCGTTTTTTAAATTCGGTTATGACGGAACAAGTAAAAATGAAACTGGGCGACATCCCAAAAAGTTTGACATACAATTCCGTATCTTATTATCTGCGGGGAGTTATAAATTATGAATTAAGAATGGCTGGATTCGGTATGGTGTCTTCATTGGGACATTACTATACATATGCTCTTAGAGGAGACGGAACTTGGCTAGTGTTTAACGACCTATACTTTAGCATCGTATCGGCGAATGAGGAAACAGAAGCCACGATTGACCTCTTAGTCTATACCATTTAATGTTATTTACCGTGAAACTATCATATTGTGTTGATAAACTAGTATTTTAATATATATATTTTGTTTTGTTTTGTTTTGTTTTGTTTTGTTTTACAGAAATAAATATTCCAGTTATACACGTAATTATTGCCTTTCTTTCATATTATTATGATTTTTATAAGTATTATTATTTATTGTAATCAAAATATAATAACGTATCTAACCTTAACATATTGTATTAAATTATAATTTTAAAAATAATTTGTCAAAAAATGTAATGTCAGCAGAAACTGCGGTTTATTCTAATAGAAAAGAAAAAAAAAGTATTATTATTTATCATGTAGATACATACATCATCAGTTATTTAGAGGTATACATAAATATAACAACTTACTTGCGTACCGTTTTTACGTGACAATCAGTGGTCTATCGCGCCTTTGAGCTCAATATGCCATGTTATGCATTATGGTCCTATGTATTTCGATACGGAGTTTGTACTCGGGAAATTCGAGAATAAAACCCAACGTGGTTTTACGTCGTATCCGATATTATCAATCTTTGGCAACTAAGGTTTTTTAAAATGTCAAGCAAATTAATTTTCTTAAAATATTTTACGAAACGATAATGAAATATTTTAAAAAATAACTTTAAAAATGATATATTTAAAAAAAAAAAAAGGTCACCAAAACTTGCATTTATAAATAATTATTTTTTAAAAAAATCACATTAAAATATAATGTCTTTTCATTCGTTTTACGTTTATTTTTAATAGGTAATGGTATTAATATTTTAACAACAAATTATTTTGATAAAGATCATAAGAAATATTCATATTTTTTAATTTATTATTGTTTAAGAACTGTATTAAGTTATTTACAATAAAAAAAAAGTGTGTACTTCACCCTTCGGGTGAGGTACTCTTGACGGGTGTATTGAATTTTTATAAAATGATTCTGAACGGAGCTTCAACTAATACGCAATAATAATTATCGGTTTTGAAAAATTGAACTTAAACGTTAAACTAAAAATAATTTTGTTTCACATTGACATTTACGAAAATCGAAAATCGATTTTCATGTATTTATGTATATATATATAAAATGCTGAATAAAATGCTAAACTCAAAATGAATCTAACCATTTTGAAATTTTTATGAGATATATTAGTGACCGTTTTTAGTAATCGGTGAAAGTTTA
Source organism: Stegophylla sp. TES_Ste_2020 (assembly GCA_025469315.1). Classification (NCBI taxonomy): domain Eukaryota; kingdom Metazoa; phylum Arthropoda; class Insecta; order Hemiptera; family Aphididae; genus Stegophylla; species Stegophylla sp. TES_Ste_2020. The sequence continues at coordinate 8,192 of JAIPRM010007437.1, read as the reverse complement.
AAGTCCCTAGCTGCATATTTTTTGAAGTTATGTTAAAAAGCAATTTTTAATTATACGACAATTATTCTGGTAATTGCATAATTGGCCATTTTTTGTAAATTTTTCGACATATTTTTCTCGTTTTAGGAAGAAGTATTGAGAAATTTGAAAAATGACCTCTTTATAGTACCATCATCTGTGTGTGATTTTGGATCTATAGAGTTATTGATCTTAACTTTTGGGCAAGTATTTTTTATGGGAAAAAGTGTTCACTGGGAGAGAAAAGGAACATCGCTGTACAATCATAATAGCTTCTTTACTCCGTTCAAAATCTGAATTATCATTTTTTGGGTTCGTATTAGTGTACTCGATAATCTACATCATAATCAAACTGTAAATTTACAATTTACTCATTAAAATATAATTATTAAGACGCGCAGTGAAAATGTGATGGTGTCCGTCACTGAGTTCTTTAATATGTAAACCATTCAAACGCTATTATTTTCACAATCAACCGATTAAATCGACCCTCGAAAATGAACTCAATGCGTAACTTTTTTTAATTATATTACCCACGCTGATTATCCGATTCACCGTAGTGTTTATAAGTCGCGATTAATTAACGCTTTCGTTCTAACCGCGTATAACAATATAGACATATTGTTTCGAAAGGTGATTTATTTTCGTTCATTATTTAAAATCTTGGCTCTACAAGTGTATGGGATGAGTAAATCTGATAGTTTAAACTTTTTGAAGTACGTGCAACGCATATATATATATATATATATATATATATATTGATTCATTTAATTACTTTGCTGGATAATTACCAGAAATGATGTGATTAAAACGAGAAGTAAAATACTCGTTCTACGAAAAAACGTCCGGTAATACGACTAAAATACAAAAATTAATACCTGGTTTATACTCAAAGTCGGATAAATTAACCGATTTTCGAAACTAAACTAAACTAAACTAGACCAAATATCTTGATTTTTGTACTACACACTTTGTATTAGTATATTGCCTAATTTTCTCCAACACTTTTTTACTTCATAAAAAATACTTAAATCACATGTATCAACCCCGCTCCAAAAAAAAAAAAAAAAAAAAAAAAACAACAACATTAATAAATACAATATTCACAAATTTATTAGTACTGTTCATTTCACGCTATTACAACTGATATCTTCTATACCAGTGGTTCTCTACCTTTTGTATTCTACGCCCCCTTTTATAGATTTTCGAAAATCTCGCGCCCTCCCCCCCCCCTATGGATAATAATTTTTACCACCTTTGTTGTATATACTTTACTTTAATTTTTTCTATACATTAATTAAAATTTTTACTTTGCAAACACTGCTTGTGCCTCCCCAGCAATGTGTACACGCCTCCCAAGGGGGGCGCGCCTCCTGTTTGGGAAACACTGTTCTATACAAAATCAACGAATTTTTTGATTCAATTATAAAAATATACCGCGGTAACAAAATTAAATATAAATTGTCACAATGCGATCCCTTTACACTTTTTCATTTTGTACTACACACTTAATATTTCGCACTACATACAATTTTAGTCACTGGAAATTATGACTAAAGGAAATTAAAACGCGGAATGCTGGTAGGTACTCTTCGCGATTTCATTTTTAGGGTTCCTAAAATAATATTACAATGTTCGTTTAAATTTAATTGAATTAATTATAATTACATGTACATTTTTTTTTTTTTTTTAATAATTATTGAATATATTAGGTATAACGATTTTATCGAATTTAATTAAACGTTTAATTAATTTAATTAAATTTACAAAAAATAAATTTTGACATGATCTACTTTAAAATCTCCGTGATCGACTGTTTGACTGCTCCTGGTGAATAAAATAAAATAAAACTGTGGGAATACCAATATAATTTTACATCAAAAAGTCAACCTTTTTTCGGTGTTCGAAAATAAATACTTAAAATACTTTTCAATAATGTTTTTTGAAACTCACTAGAATTTTTTTTTTTTGTATCAAAAAGTAATCAGATAGTGTTTTAGATTCCGAACGAAGTGAAGAAGCTAGTGTTTTTACAATGATTTTTATTTTTTTCTGTGGACAACTTTTCGTATGGAAATGCTTGTCCAAAAGTTTCGATCAACAACTTTTTGAAACCGGATTGTACTTTAATGAGGTCATTTTTTGAATTTCTCGATTCTTCAATTTTTTTTTTTTTTTTGGGGGGGGGAACTACCTAAAATATGACAAAACGACTCGGAAACCATCATTTTTTGATCCGAATTTTCTGAAAATTTAGACATAAATAGAAAATCATATGAGAAAGATTTTGGAAATGTGAAAAAAAATTTTTGGACATTTTTCTAACATTTTTTTTTTCTCGTTTATTTTTTATATAAATAACTTCCCTCGTTCAGAATCGTTTTGTTGAAGAAATGATTATTTATATCGTTTCTTTAAAACTAAACACACCCGTCAAGAGAATCCCAACCGTCGTGCGAAGTATAATATGTCCGGCTTTTAAACATTACCGTTGAAAATTTTTCATCCAAGAGTACACATTTTATACAACGCTTCTTGTGTTTTCTGTGGATGAGTATGGCAGCACATAAATTATACGGACGACACACTTGTTATTTACATATTAAGCCGATTCCTTTTTCGCGCATTAAGCACCGGTGGCGGTGACGGACGGGGAAGGGTGTGAAACGGGGGTGTGTGTGTGTGTGTGTGTGTGTGTGGGGGGGGTGGGGGGGTGTTTGCGATTTTTAATCGTTTCAATGTCACGTTCGCGTCACCGAACGTTGACGACGATGACGTCGCACTCGCTGACGGGCCGGCTGTCGGGTCGGCGGGGATCGTCGACGCCGTGACGTCAGAATGGCGCTCGTGACGTCACCGCACCGTCTTCCCACGCGAGCTCGCGTCAGTGACGTACGAAATGATGTAATATTATGTATTATAATTGTACACAAACACCTACGTGGAACTATATAACCTAATGTACAGACCGACCCCAACCTCTCGCACACACTTTCCAGAGAATAATAATTGAGACGCGTACCTACAAAAATATTTTTGTTTTATTATTTTTGTTTTTCGTTGCTCCTCTCATGCCCCCCTCCCCCCACGCGTTCGCGTTCGTGCGCGAAACTTAGCGGGGGGGGGTGGAACTTTTTGTTTTTAATAAAAAAACACCCCTTGCTCATCACGAGTGTGCAGTGCACATTGTGCGCGCTTGCGGGGGTGCACGCACGTGGCCACAAAGCTGATCGATTTCCACGAACCGCGACGACACATTTATACCTGCCCTCCCCTCACAACCACCACCACCGCCACCGCCATCGCCCCTGCCAACGTGTTCTACGACATCGATATCATCAAACACATTAGCTTTTCCGACCCTCCACCAACCCGAAAAATGACGCGCCAACGGTATTCAACGATAAGTAGAACAATTATTTTTATTTGGAATAGAATAATTGTATATTATTTTCCTGATTATATTTTTATCAAACAATAACGATTATGGTAATTGAATGAAAAAATTTCTAAATTTTCAAAACTTCAGGAGTTTGTGGTAAATAGAAAAATTAAACAAAAATGTGACGCAAAAATTCTCAGTGAGTGAGTAATAAAGATAACTTTAATATAAGAAGATAATTATGAGATAGGTCTCATGCCCAACTGTAGTGTTCGACCGTGGAAATTCAATTTTTTTTTTTTTATTTTCACTTCCCTCTTGAACAATAAGAGCTGTAAAGTCAGTTTATAGCTCATTATAAGTATTTATCGAGTAGACACACAAAATTTGCAATTTTAAGATAAAATAATTAACTTTTCAAACATTAAAAAAAAAAAAAAAAAACAGACAATCTTAGCTTTTCTATTTTTCTTAAACAATGCAGATCTCCAATAATGGAATATGGATTTAGTGTTGTTTAGGATCTTGCTAGAATCACATTAGCTATGAGAAGTGCAGTGAAGAGTTTTATAAAAAAAACATTAAATTTTTACATCGCAAAAATCATTTATACCTGCCCTCCCCTCCCCTAATTTAAAATTAAGAAAAATAATGTTGGTAATAATAAAACTAACTTTTCAACCGATAAAAAATAATGAAACAAATAATATAAATAAATTAAGTTTGCAATTGTAAATACTCGTTTTAAAATATAGGTGCACACACACACACACACACACACACACATAATCAGTTTTAGACTATTGATTAGTCTGATGACAATATTTTGGATTAAAACCGATCTTTAATGCATTTTTCATAGAATTCCAGTCTGAGTTTTATTTAATTTATTTTTATATTTTTATATTAATGTATTTTATAATAGCCGTACATCGATTTTTTGATTTTTGTATTTTATTTTACTACATATAATAGGTTTTTTATTTTATAATTAATTATATTAACCTTTGAACTTTTTTTAATTTTATTGTTTTTATTTTTTGATAAAATTCTTGTCTTATAAGATTATTTTTTACCATCCAACGCGCGTCCAGTGAAATTTAAATTTTTTGCGCAATTTCAAAAATTTGAGTTCTAATCGAATCTAGTTTTGTACCGTGTTTCTATCCGAATTCAGCTTTTTCCCCGTTTTCCTCTCTCGTAGATATAATATTGATAATCCTGGCGCGATTAATGTACCATTACATTAAACGACGACCTCGAATGCCACGTCCGGCCTCGATCTACCACATATATAATATAGTTTCCCTCTTTGACTCTATTGCGTCGTTCGCGGAGAGAAAACAATAACTTATATTTCCATCCCCCCGGTTCGCACCGCGTGCACCTAAGACAAGAAAATAGCATTAAATATTTTACTCGGCACTGTGTAAATCAACCGAACTGAGTGAAAAACTCTTCTTGATAATATAATTAATATATTGTTATTCATACGTATTAGCACGGGTATTTTACGTTTTTTATTATTATATTACATAACCGTTAAGTGTAGTATGGATTCGTGTGAAATATGAAAACGGTTCATTAGTATTATAATATAATTTTGATGTATTATGATAATATTTTTAATAAATCACTCCGTCAATAATATTGCATATTATACCGTATATTTTATCAATTACACTAAAATTTTAGATTCTGAGTGGAGCGTGCAAGCTAGTTTTTTCAAAATGATGTTTGTTTTTTTTATTTTCAATTTTCTTTATACACTTATTTATTTGCCTAGGAAAACTTGTCCAAAAAAACTTTTTGAAGCAGATTTTTTCTCTCCACATGGTACTTTTGACAGGTCATTATATGAAATTCTCAATAGTTAATCCGAAATTTGACAAAAGCGCCTTTAAAACTTTTTTTTTTTTTTTAATCCATACTTAATTAAAATATAAATAAAGAATAGGTACATAGGTAATAAAAAAATTGTGGTAAAAGAAAATTTCTAAAATATGAAAAAATATGTTTTGCATATTTTTTCTCTCGGTTATCTAATAGTAGAATATGAATCTAGCTGAAAATTTTTTTTTTTTGTAATAATAAAAAACTATGTAATTTCTAAGTAAAATTGTCTTGAAGTCTTGAATAGACTAAAGCAGTGGTTCTCAATCTTTTTAGGACCACGACCCAAATTTTTCTTTAAAAACCTATCGCGATCCACATGGTTTTACATTTTTGGAATAAAAAGGTAGTTCTTAAAAATCAAAATTAGGTTAATATTTTAATAATTTATTAATTAATCGGTGTATGATGAATATAATTTTTTTAAATGTATGCAAATGTGCTACTTCATCATTTTTACAGTGGAGTTTGGTTAAAAAGTAATTTTTTGGGAATTTATATCCATGCTCAATAAATTTCTCGCGACCCTCCAAAAATTGACCTGAGATCCACCAGTGGGTCGCGACCCAAACTTTGAGAAACACTGGACTAAAGCTCTTCTTAAAGTAAAGCAGATTGTGTCGATCTTAAAAAAATGTTGTGGATGAAATTAGAATGGAAATCCGTATAAAAAGAAGGCAAAACGCTTTCCGTTTATTGGATGAGAGAAAAGTCACCCTAATCTCGACCAATGTAAGAAGCAGTATTTCTTTTCATTCCCACGATACAAGATTCGAAGTTTGCATCTAGAAAATTAACCGCAGTTCAATTCTGCTAGCCAACAACGCCGATATTAGTACATTACTAGAATAACAAGAACAAATTAACTTTAAAATTAGTCCCGTAAACTCTATAGGAAAAAAATCATTCCACAAAAAAAAAAATGAACAAACTCTTTTTGAATTATTTACGAACTTAACTCCCCTTGTTGTAACGTTTTAATAATACTAGTTAATAATATTAAAATATAATCCGATTTCTTTTATGACTCATTCCAAGGGATTTCGGTGAAAATACAATAACACGTTTACATCTAATTTGGATTGTGATAACTATTTACAAAAACTGCTCTTCGAAAACGTACTTTTGCACGTTTATTTTATAGTGTTATATATTATACATATTTCTTTATCTGACAAAAATGTACAAAATTTTCTATCTCTGATTATAATTATTATAATTATTAATGCAAAGAATGCTATGATTGAAATAATGTATATTTATTTTATTGCATTATAGATTTGTATATTATATTCTTTTTGATTTGGAAATATTGGAATTTTATTTTTATTTAAGGCAAAAATATCTCAGTAAACGAGAAATTTGGAATTATTTTCCGTTAAAATAAATTATTATTCAAAATTATTATTATTATTATTATATATTATTATGACCGCGTGATTCATAAAATTCAAAAATCGATAAAGTCGTCATATTTTTAATCGCTTCAATTGTCGCGAATTTCGCCACTTCTGCATTCCACACGGTTTTTATGCGTTAACGCGCAATATTACTGTTTATTGTGTTTTCACGCCGTTGAACCGAATGTGTGGAGAACTTTGAATTTTTTTTTTTTTGTCGAAAACAACTGTGTGTAATTTACAGCTCTTCATACCATCATATTTCGTTTTGTTTTGTAGTTTTTCGTATCGCACATATTATGAGTCATTTGAAACAACGCTATTCGCTGTGTTACTTTAATCACTTAATCTTTTAAATTCTGAACGGAGCGAACAAGCTTATGATTTTCCAGTTATAATGATATTTATTTTTTTCCTCTTCTGTAAATAATTTCTGTAACACTATCGCACCTATAGGATAAATACTTATCCGAATAGGTTTCAACCAGCGACTTTTTGAACTGGAATCCGATTCCGGATAATACTATAGACATATACTATTTTTCAAAATTCACATTATTTCAAATGGTCAACACTCGTCATTTTTTTATTTCGCTTTGATTTTATATTTGGCTGTTACAGATAATTTGATAGAAACCAAATAATCAACCATTGCGACACCATAGTAACACGGTAATCGTTTTGTACCATATGAAGTGGATCTCAAATTAAAACTCTAATTATTGTCTTATAACCTTAAAAGTAATTTTAATTAATACGAATGGAAAACACGAGATCGGACATCGGATTGAAAGTAGATTGAAACCAAGATCGCTTGTAAACGGATATTAAAATATAATAATAATAATAATTGTGGTTTAAAGAACTTTATACGTATCGTCATCCGCGTGTTATGCGACATAATTCCGTTTCGACCGAACGTGTAATGTAATAATATGTATTACAATATAAAGCCAGTGCCCGCGTTCTTCTAAATTATTACACGTAATCGTGAACTACATGTCAGTAAAACTATATGAATAATGCAAAACGAGGGTTCGTTCTCGTTCGGCGTGGAAATTCGCTAATTTAATAGTAAGCCAAAACGACTGTGTGGGAATTACGTGACTATATTATTATATACCGCATTCATGTGACTCGATAAATCGACTGATACACTTTCGAAAAATAAACACTCGCTGAATTTATGAAAACGAAAAAAAAAAAGCCGGACATACTTCGCACGATGGGTGTACTTCGCACGACGGGTGGTATTCTGTTGACGGGCGTATTGAATTTTAAAGAAACGATAAATCATTTCTTCAGTAAAACGATTCTGAACGAAGGAAGTTAATAATATAAGAAAAAAAAAAAATGTTCGAAAAATGTCCAAATTTTTTTTTCACATTTTCAAAAATTTCTTGCGCCAAAATCTTTTTTATAGGATTTTCTATCTGTGTTTTTAATTTTTATAAAATTCGGATCAAAAAATGATGGTTTCCGAGTCGTTTTTTTTTTAA
>JAIPRM010007436.1:0-17195 GCA_025469315.1 Stegophylla sp. TES_Ste_2020 | reverse complement strand
TTATTTAATAAATATATATTAAAATAAAAATATAAAATTTTTTTAAAAAACTACCCAAAAATTTTGACAAAAACGACTAGAGGAAACCATCGTTTTTTTGATCCGAACTATATGAAAATTTAAACATAGATAGAAAATAATACGAGAAAGATTTTGGCGCAAGAAAATTTTGAAAACATGAAAAAAAAAAATTTTGCACATTTTTCTAATATTTTTTTTTCTCATTTATTTTTTTGTATTAATGACTTCCTCCGTTCATTCTTTAAAACTGACTACACCCGTCAAGAGAATCCTACCCGTCGTCGTCGTGCGAAGTATGTCTTTGTTATTAATTCAGTTAAACATTTTAAATACTTATTTATTATCGCATAAATATAGATTGTACTATAAATATAAAATTTTTACAAAAACCAATTTATAAAATATATTTTGTCAATATTGACACTAAATATTAATATACGGGTGTTCAGTTATCAAAATTTGCCATTTTTTTTTTTTTTTTTTTTTTGATTGGTTTTCCTATAAGTTCTTTAAGACAAGACAAACTTTCTTTTTTTTTTTTGTGAAAAAACTACAACCGAAATAGCAAACGATTATTCACTGATTGTTTCTTTTAGATTTTATGATTCAAAAGTAAATTTAACAAGTGCAAATAAAACGTACGAAACATAAAATGATAAGTATATAATAATGATGTTTTTTTTTTTCAAAATAAATGCAGTATATAAGTACAATATTATTTTTATTCAACGAATTTTATTCCTATACACTTATTCGACTTCGTTCATAAAAAAAAACTCTATAAATGCATAAGATTGATATATATATATATATATATTTAATCGTTATCAATTTGAAGCAACACAACATTTTATTGATAGTGAATATTATTTTATATACACAAAAGAATTTAAATTCCGGATATACTGACCCAATAAATAGATATCTCGTCAGCGAGTAGCGTTTTTAACGCGAAAATTTTACATTTTTTTATCGATTAACTACGAACAACATACAGAAATATGACAAAAGTAGTTGCGTTTGAAAATTTGGTGTATTTCAAAGACCGTTTTAGATTCTGAACGAAGTGAGGAAGCTAATGTTTTTAGAATGATGTTTATTATTTTTTCTGTGTACAACTTTTCGTATGGAAATACTTGTCCAAAAGTTTCGATCAATAACTCTGTGAAACCGGATTTGCCTCTAGATTGTACTTTAGAGAGGTCATTTTTTGAATTTCTCAATTCTTCAATTTTTTTTTTTTTTTTGAAAAAATTACCCAAAATTTGACAAAAACGACTCGGAAACCATCATTTTTTGATCCGAATTTTATGAAAATTTAAACATCGATAGAAAATAATATAAAAAAGATTTTGGCGCGAGAAAATTTTGAAAATGTGAAAAAAAATTTTAGACATTTTTCTCGTATCAACTACACAGCCAATCAAAAAAAAACAGTAGAAAAAGAAAAAATTTTAAGAAAAAAGATGTTTTTATTAGCTAGTGGAGAATCGACCCGGTTAAATTTTGTAAAAGACATGTCTTTTAAATAATATATTCCCTAGCATAAACTACCTATTAATAATACAAATATTTACGACAAAAAGAAAAAACACAATATTTTAAATTAAAATTAAGCTAATTTAATAATATTTTAATAATAATTTCTACATCAGACCGTTACCATAACATAAAAAAAAAACAAAATTTTTGGAAGACATTCTATCTAACCTCCAAGTGATATCTCTTATAAGTAACGCTAATAGACTAGACCCAACTCGTGTACTTTCATAAAATACGTCCCGGACCCAATTCATGCTATTTTTTAATTCTGGGACCCAACTCGAGCTTGCCCAAATATTATATCTAGTAGCAAGGGTGGGAAATGAGCAATGTCAGTCACAGGTGTCATGTACGGTGATGGCTACATTTCGCCAAAAACTGAAATTATCTTTTAGCATTTTGTCACGCTTTTTATTACGCAACAGGCGGAAAATTTGTCTTCTCCTCCTGCTGGACGATACAAAGTCACTGTCTATCAACTGTCTACTCGCATCAAAAATTTAACTTTTCAGTGCACGCGTGGGAAAATAGTATATTGTGGGACAAGGGCGGGAGGTGAGCAATTTCAGTCGCTAGTGACGTGGGCTCAATGGACTCGAAAATTTAACTTTCAATGCTACAATGACAAAAAAGTCGTTTTAGGCCGTTTAAGTTTTCATAAGTGGCGATACTTACAGAGCTTTACACGACCGTTTACTTACGTAAGTTTCAATGAAACATTGGCATAAATAAACCCGAGCTGAAATGTAACTCTTACAATACCAAATGTGACTGTGCAATATTTTTTCACCATCAGGTAATCATGACAATTTTTATTCCTATCATTTCTATTTTCAAAAATCGATATTTGTTTATTAAAATAATAAGGAGCTAAATTATAATATTCCAACAAATTTTAGATTCTGAGTGGGAAGAAAAAGATAGTGGTTGGACGATAACATTTATTTTGTTTATTTTTGTAAATACTTTTTTGTCACACGTGCATTGAAAATTGCAACTGAAATTGCTCACTTCCCGCCTTTGCCACACAAAATAGTATTTCGTCACAGTTGCATGAAAGTTAAATTTTCGATACGGGTAAATACGGTGGAAAGACTACTTTGCAACCCACTAGCATAGGGTGACCATACGTCCTGTTTTATACAGGATTGTCCTTTATTTGAGCTCTGTGTCCTGTTGTCCTGACAAACTTCTCTCAGGACGCTTTTTGTCCCGTAATTTCAAGTCTGTACCATATTTATCCCGTTTTTTGACTTACTGTTGATTTAAAATTTTTGAAATTTTTGAAATTAAATTATTGAATAAAATAATGTAAGAATCTAAAAATCTTTAGGATACCATTAGATCAATTATAATCGTAAAATGAATTAACAATTTTTTTTTTTTTTTTGAAAGTATAGTATACAATATGCATGAATAAAGGATTTGAAGAAATTTTAAAAAGTATCATTTTAGTTTTATTATGTTATTTTATGTTTTTCAAAATAGTGTTTTTATGTGTTTAAATTTAATCTATAATAGGTAATTTAAAAATTATACTTTTGTCACGATTCATAAACATCAATAAATATAATATGTATGTAATAAATATTTATTTATTTAAAAATATTTTTTTCCCGTATTTTATTTTATTAAATATGGTCACCCTATAATAACACGTACAACGATGATGAATAATATCACGCGAACACCATCGGTCCGACCGCGGTCTCTCGGGTGGTTAGGATGTTAGATATACATGTATTTCGGTTCCAACGTGTGCGTGGAACACACTACACACAATCCATCATTGACCGGTGTCGTGTCACGTGACTCAATTAAGAACGGCTGCTTGCAGCGTACTTCAATCTTGCTCTACCCCCCCTCCCCGCGCGATATCTAACCCCTCACCGCTCCTCCGTCCTGTCGACGTTGTCACCCCACCCCCCCCCTCCTTCCACGACACCGGCTATCGCTCGTCGACATCGAGAGAGCGAGAAAGTAATGGTGGCGGCGGCGGCGGAGGTTTGATCGCGTCATAATGACTATTACTACGCGGCTCGGAGACGGTATAAACATTCATCATGTTCACTGTTGAATGGTGATCCATTAGACACGAGAGAGAGTGAGATGGTTCAACAATTTTTTCCCACCTCCTCGCGCCGCTCGTCGTCGACTGCCACCGCAACTGCCGCCGCCCCGAGAAAAACGTCCTATAAAACATCTACTACTACTACTACTACATAACACCCCCAACCCCGATTCCATCACCACCCCGTCCGACGACCCAGTTGTGTGGCATTAATTATGACGTTCAGGGGTGGGTTAGACAATCGGGAGATGGATTTGAGAACGACGAGAAGATGCGAGTAGAGGGGCTGATGACAAAATTTTCAAAAATTGTTTAACGTTTGACACTGTAAAAATACATGTTACCTCTCGACCTCACACCGTATTTTGTCATTTAAAGCTCTTATTTTTATTTATTTACTAGCTGTATCCCTGCACTTCACTATCCGAAAAAAAATGTCCATTTATAAATGCCCATATAAACAGAATAAACTAAATTTTTGTTTATTTAGATCAAAGTGTTACCAATGGTTACCAAAGTACTTACCGTCTCGTCTAAATATCGCCAAGATCGATTAATCCGTTTCAAAAATTAGCCCGTACAAACAGAAAAAACTTTTTATTTTTTATTCATATAGAGCAGTGATTCCCAAACAGGGGGACGCGCCCCCCTTGGGAAGCGTGTACACATTTCTGGGGAGGCGCAAGCAGTATTTGCAAAGTAAAAATTTTAATTAATGTATAGAAAAAATTAAAGTAAAGTATATACAACTAAGGTGATAAAAATTATTATCCATAGGGGAGGGGGGCGCGAGATTTTCGAAAATCTATAAAAGGGGGCGTAGAATACAAAAGGTAGGGAACCACTGATATAGAGATTGCTTTACGAAGTGTTGAACGCATGCACTTAGTAAGCCCGTTAAAAAACTGAAAGATGGTCCATATTTTATACATATTATTATCTGTAACCAATGGCAACCCTATACAAACAACCAAATACCTATTCGAAATTTTAAATCTCTGTATTAGCCACCCTATAGAGATTGAATTTTAGAAATTTTCTTTCGTAAAAACCTTCTCCTGGAAATTATGAACATCTTAAAAAAAATTTAGGCCAAATCGGCCCAGCCGTTCTCAATTGATGGATTGTTATACATTTTTCACTCCATTTATTTATATATATATATATTAATATTGTGCACTTAAGAGGCCATAACTCTAAAACCACTTATCGCACAGCATACAAACTTAGATAGAAGCCCATTTTCAGACTTACTGAATATGCATAAAAAATTGCATGAGAATCGTCAAGTCGTTTCGGAGGAGTATGGGAACGAACATTGTGACACGAGAATTTTATATATTAGATTTATTTTTTATTAGAAAAATGTACACGTAATATTAGTACAATGAGCATGCGGGTAAACAAATATGATAAATTGACAGTGGTTCACGTGAAAGTCCAGTGACTACTAGGGGAAACGAGTTTTAATTATTCTTACATTGAGAGGTGGTGTCTGGACCGTTTTCGTTTAGGGTGACGGGATGGATTTTCAAGAAGATTGTCAGAGGTGAAATTTGGAGGATTAGAATGTCCGTCGAGGTGCTTTCGACTAATTTTGTACCCGAGTTTGAATGCCCAAGTATTTGTAAACAAGCCTGTGTCTTTACGGAGCGTATCGTTTGATACGAAAATGAAAATTTTTATCGTGATTAATGTGCAGTTATCAACAACTAAAAAGTAAAATATTAAAACTAAAAACTAAATAAGAGCGCGCGAAATCGTATTCACAAAAAAAAAAAAAAAAATAAGTACTCGTTTCCAAAAATATTATAAATAAATAAATATATATATAATTCATGCAATGTTACAACGTTAGTCGTATTTGAGTTCACCTTATTGTGAAAGGTATACAACAGAAAAGTAAATAAAAATATTTATTCAGGAGATTGACTTCAAGCTATTTCCAAACAATACAGCACGTCATACTTCGTCACAGCAATATCAATATTTACCAGTATTGACGATTGAAATCGTTGATAAAATTGTCCATAGACGATACGATACAATATTGTCCTAGGCGATACGATGATTAGACTATAATTTTGCGATACTGTAATACAGGGGTGGCCAAATTGTGGCTCTCGATATGATTGTATGTGGCTCGCATTTCATTTCCTAAAACAATCCTAAATTCCTAAAACATTATCTTTTTTTATAATATTGCATTTTTTTTTTTTTTTTTTTATTGATCACAGTTTTTTTATTTTAAATAATTACGGCCTTAAGTGTGTAAAATATAATTTTAAAAACGAAATAAGATTTTTAATTGTATGAACTAATATTTATTATTTTTGAATAATTTGAAGTATTTTTTTTTTTTCATACACTTTATTTTCGTGAGCTTAAGATCTGAATTTTTATTGATGTGGGATTGGCTCGAAGTTATTCTTTTTAAGATGATGTTTAGCAGTTTAGTTAAACTTGAATGTTATTTAATTTTAATTATTTTCATTGTCCAATAAAGTGGTACACAGAAATAATGTCATTCCGAAAATTAATTTTAAATTCTGTACACGGTTATTAATTTTCAGGTTTTTTAAAATACAGACATGCTGACAAAAATCCACAACCGAGCGACAATATTTTATTTAAACTTTTCAAAACCACCAAATCGTAATAATATTCTAACATTGATAATTCCGTGAAGTGCTTTAACTATTTATTGCAATACAATTGATACAGGACATCTGTTTTCAATGACATTAACTAAAAATGGATTCAAAAGACATTTTTTGGCTCTCGAAGTCTCGACATAATTTTATTTATCCATGCGACTCGTGTGTGTGTGTGTGTGTGTGTAGGTTTAGTAACCGACCGCCACATTGTGTATCGAAAACTACTTTGAAACTCAAATCGGATACAGGAAATTGTTTCTGTCCCGGTGGTGTTTAACGGCACTGGGTCCGGGGTTGAATTAACTCGTCCCCGGCCGCGCCTTCGTCGGAGTCATTATAATTTAGTTTTCTCTCACCTGTAATTACATTTCAACCCGCGGACGGGGAGGGACGAGCCTTTTTTAACGTTTAAAATCTCGCGTGGGTATGTAGAATTCCATCAGACTCCGAATCGACCCTCACCATCAACCAGGATGCTAATAATAATAATAATAAAAGAATGCCCCTAATGCTATCGAGGAACGGAAAGTCAACTTTCCCCGTAGTCTATGATATCGAATCGCAAACGTGTGAAACACCCCCCCCCCCATCTTTGTACATTTTTTGAAATTTTATTTGGAAAATCTACTGACTGTAAATATCTAAAAATGGAATGTGTCGTTTTAATTTTCGTAAATATTCTTACCTAATATACATGAAATTAATTTAAATAACGTATGCATTAATTAGGTACAACATAAATGTGTAATTTGCAAATTGCTGCCAAACAATAACACATTATTCAGAATTTAATTGTCGTTAAAATAAATTAATTTTATCAATTTATGAAAAAAATATCATTACAAAGTTTTAAATATTTAAAATCAATGTTTTCTTAAAAACCGTATTATGTCTACTAATTTGAATTTCGAATATTAGTGTTGTGACTTACTGCGTTTAATTTTTTTTTTTTTTTTTTCATACGATTTTCAAATCACAGTCACAATATACGTTAAGTACAACATAATATTATCAAATCAATATTCTCTAACGTAAATCTCTCATTTTACATTGTCTTAACACTTAATTTGAAAAAAAAAAAAAAAAATGCAAACGAATCGTAGGACGGAACAAAAAAAGCAAAGTGTTTTGAAAATATATGGACAAACGCGGACAAATACCTAAAAGTATTCGAATCGGTTAAATACCTAAGAGAAATAAAAATTGATCGATATTTTTACAAATTTATAACATTTTCCAAACACCATCACATCTGACTATAACACTGTGTTTTGTAACAGTAATATCAGATTGCCTTTTCTACTTAACTATGTACATCTTATATAGGAAATTTATTGTCACTCTTGTGACGAATAAAATGTTTTTTTTTTTTATTAACACATTTATTTAATTATTACTATTGGATTCACTGCAACGCGTTACAAAAATTAACAAAACATTATAACTAAAGTACGGATTTTAAAGCAATAAAAAACTAAAAAAAATCACTTAAAATAAAGCAGTAAAACTCAACAAATCTCCCAAAAAAGCTTTAAAAAAACCATTAAAAATGGAGTTTTTGATAAAAAATTATATATATATATATATTAATTACGAATAACGTATTACAATTATTATTAATTAGAATTAATATTATTTATTAGTTTATTAAATTATAAAAAAAATCATGATGTTGCTCTTTTTCTTTCACAATTTGTCTGTAAATTAGATTTATTTTTTCTATAATACATAATTTATCAAAATTTGTTAAAAAAAATAGTTAGAAAATGATTAACCTATATCATCGGAGTTGCATTGAGCAATTAAATTTATTTTGAGTTTACAAAAAAAAATCTTTTTAAACTGAATTAATTTTTCAAATACGTGTGTTTATTTAGATCACATTTTGAAAATATGTAACTTATAAGCCAAAAAAGTGCCTAAAATACACCAAAAAACTATTAAATACAAAAAAAAGCAAAAGTGACTTACCGAAAATACCTCAAAAATCATTTAAATACAAAAAGAGCAAAAAAAGCAAATAAAAGCAAAATAAAATGTCGCGAATTTTGTTCTAAGTGTTATAAATCGAATTTATAGCTGACGTAGCTTCGTTTTAGAGAGATAGAAAGAAAAAAAACAAATGCCTTTAAAATCCGCACTCTAATAATAATTATTGTGTGTATAATGTACATAAATATTATCCGAATAAAACGCGAAAATTTCACTAAGAAGCATAATATATTTCACTAATACGCGGTGTAGGTACGCGGCGAAGAGATTTATTTTGATTTTAATTATTTTCTTAGTATATAATAATAATAAGTTATTATTTATGATTAATAACACCGAGTACAGAATCCTAAGTGTATAAAGTTATCGAAACTACATCGTTATTATTTTGACATTATATATTTCATGAATGAATATTTCCATGAATATAAAATTATATAACCCGTATCCGTGATGAACGAGACGAAGAAATTACAACAATAACGCGCGCTACCGTAAAGTTCGAAAAGATCATTAATAAAATATCACTATGTAGTGTATAGAAAAAAAGCCGGACATACTTCGCACGATGAGTGTACTTCGCACGACGGGTGGTATTCTCTTGACGGGCGTATTAAATTTTAAAGAAACGATAGATCATTTCTTCAGTAAAACGATTCTGAACAAAGGAAGTTAATAATATAAGAGAAAAAAAAAAAAATGTTTAAATTTTTTTTCACATTTTCAAAATTTTCATGCGCCAAAATCTTTTTTATAGGATTTTCTATCTATGTTTAAATTTTCATAAAATTTTGATCAAAAAATGATGATTTTCGAGTAGGTTTTGTCAAATTTTGGGTAGTTTTTTCCAAAAAAAAAAACATTGAAGAATTGAGAAATTCAAAAAATGACCTGTGTAAAGTACAATCTAGAGGCGAATCGGGTTTCAAAAAGTTATTGATCGAAACTTTTGGACAAGTATTTCTATACAAAAAGTTGTACACTGGAAAAAAAAAGAAATAAACATCATTGTAAAAACACTAGCTTCTTCACTACGTTCAGAATCTAAAAAAAGGGGGAAAAAAACGGAAATCCTCGATAATATATACCAATAGATATTTACATAATATTTTGAATTTGTTTTTAATCTTTGTCACGCGTTTAGTACCTTTATTTTTCTTTTTCTTTTTACATACCTAATCTGATATACTAATCCGTTATCGAGGATTTTATGCTCCACGGTTAATTGCGCGGAGAACACGATTCCCCCCCCACCCCATTTCATCGTAGAATAATAGTAATAAAATAGGGTGAATGGGTTTTAGTTTTTGTTCGCTGCGGCTTACCGTAATCCTAGGTTTAGTGAACGTTTTACGATCCAAAGCCGCGGTGGTCAGCACGGCTAAAACATCTTTTTAAACACGCATTACACACCCTATAACAATATCACCACTCGTGTGCCGTCGTATTTTATACCTATAAGGATGCATGTCTACGTAAGTCTTGGTCCTCCACCCTTTTCCAGAAATTCTCTCGAGAAAATATCATTACTTATTACTAGGGCCCGGATTTTAATGCAAAATGCATATTTTTTTGGACGAAATGCTTTCTAACTAGAAAAATTTTTTTCATGCGACAGAGACCTCAAAACCAAAACTTTTATTTTGCGTTATTTTACATAATTTCAATGTTTTTTTCATTTTTAGGTTGTATTTCAGCATTTTTTCAGTTCTTTTTATTCGAACAATAAACCAACAATATTAATTTATAATGTCTGTACATCATACGAGTGAATAATTTAAATCTAGCTAATTAAAAATATTACTATCCATGTTTTTTTGGTTTTTTTCCTTAATAATATCTTTAAATCTCTCTGTAATTGCTATAAAGTTTGAATTTTATCTTTACTTATGGTCACCTGGACTCGACAGATGGCAAATAGTGAAATAAATTAAAATATTAAATTGTATATGACCTTTTTTTTAGTACATTTTCGCAATAAAATGCATTTTTTAAGGGCATTTTCAAGGGAAAATACATTTTTGTAAGTGAATTTTTGACTGTTTTTTAGTGCATTTAAATTCGGGCTCTACTTATAACATAACTATTATACGATACTAGTTGAATTATCGGATTACAGTATAACAAATCAAATTGTTGAAAAATTGTATGTATATAAATAAATATAAAAGATATATGCATCGTTATAATCAATGAATAGGAAAAACAAAACGGAAAATAATTTAATTTCTTAGGATTTAGTTACATTTATAGATATTATAGGTTAGGTATATGCAAGATATGTAAAACTGTAAATAATTCACTCGAATTAAAAAAAATATATATATATATAAACAAATGCATTTCAATGAATTTGTGTATTATTATTATAGATTTTTTTTACAAACTATATTCATTGTATCTCTTTTGTTGTTTGATATTATTTGAATTTTTAACTTCTCAAAAAATCCAACTCTGGACAATGGACATGGCATCACAAAGTTGACCATGACTAAACACATGTTGAGGTAAATACAATCCTACTTTATCCAATATTCGACACCCTGTGCTTTGTTTATTGCCATAGCAAAAGCTATTCTTATCGGAAATTGACGTCTGGTAAATGAAAAGGGAAGAGTAGAATCTGATTGGGTCAAATCAATTCTAGGTAATAAAATACTCAGCATTATTCTTTTGACACTGTATTTAAACTTAAAAACGTTTTTTCTTGCTCTGGCAGCATATTGACAAATTGCATTATTAATTTCATCACAATGTTCATTTTTAAACGTAAGAATAGCAAAATATTTTGAATAAATAAATACATTTTCTAAATTAAAAATAATATTTCCTAATACGTATTTCATTCAATCACTTGATAATAATGGTGGTTTTATTTCAATTGAATATTCGTCCGAATCAGGATTTTATTAGTGGGTATTCGCCATTACCAATTTGTGACTATAAGTTTGAAAATCCAATTTCATTTTGGTTTACTCACATATTTCTTAATAGTCAGAGAATTTTAATACGTGGCCAAATTGGAGAATATTCAATTTTGTATTGTAAGCTATCTAAAAGCCATGTGGGACAACTGGTAAAAATTGTCTAAAATCTCGTTTGAGGGAAAAAGAGAGAGATTGAGAAAGAGAGAAAGATATTGAGAGAAATAGAGAATGAGAAAGAGAGAGAGACAGAGAGAGAGAGAGAAATAGTGAGTGATAAACTATCTCATAGAATAGCTTAGATACATTTCGTGTATTCAAAGATGGTTAATAATACTTCCTATTGGTGACTATTAACAACTTTTGCACGTTATTTTGGCACTCGTTGCTATGCACCTCGACACCTTTGCGCTCCGCTTCACTCACTGTACGATGTGGAGAAGGACATTTTGGGGAAATGACACAATAAATAATAAATAATAATGCGAAAATGACGAAAAATATCGATATAGACGTTTGATTTAGTATGGAGAGCAATTCGAGAAGAAAAAGATGTACTGCCTGTATTTGGGAGGGGGAAATTCGTATGCGCCACAGATACTTGCCATCAGCTTTGCACTATTAATAATAATAATATGACTGGAAGAAATGAATAAATACTATAAACCGTAGTCGTAGAATAGACGCGAAATGTATTGTATAGTTTAATGGAAACGTCCGTGTTGTACAAAAAAAGGAAAACGTATTCTCGCGAACGCTCAAACGGGTATTGGTATTTTTAAAATTTATTTACTGACACGATTGTGCGCGTGATATAATAACGAATACTGACTGTGGATACGCGTTGAGATGAATTCAATTATTGCATTATCGCATACAATACACAACTCCGGTCTGTGTTCGCGCGGGACTTTTCCCAAATTCAATCACGAAATTTTTTTATTTAAACGCCATTGTATAGCAATAAATCCTTAACTCGTCGCGATACGCCGTACATATAATAACCGTACGATGACGTGAAAACCTACCCCGCGGGGCTCATGTCATATGATTTTATATTTTGTATTTCGATCGCGGTGTATAATAATATTATTGTTAATGTTCATCGCTCGCACGTATATTATAGCGCGTTTATTCCCCTCGGTAAACGCGCCGTGAATTATTATTATTATTATATTCCTTGGCTGTGAATTTAACTAAAACGATTCGTACGTCCGAATTCGCAGATAAATGATCTGTTCGGTTCGCGCCGCCCGAGGCGATTAAGACGATTATAATATATATAACTGGTGGATTCCGAATTTATCGCAAAATAAACCTATTGTGTGCATCGATATACGCTGTTGTAATATGCGTAGTGATGGGCACATTCGAATAGTGTATACCAGCGTCCCCCCCACTAGGATTTTAGAACGGGCCAAATTTTAACTTTGAAAATGACTTGAAGGCCACATGCATTTTTAATGATAAAGATTAAAAAACATAGAAATGTATAAATTATATATTAATAATTTATACAGTTATGTAGTTACAATGTTACAAATAATGTACAGTTCATAAAATGTATTAGAATAGTATACATAAAATAATATTAAAATAGTATTTGTTTTTTTTTTATTTAAAATTGTTAAGAATGAATTAGATGTTGATGGGCGGTACCTCTCTGTTTCTTTTATTATTCTATTAATGTCCACGGGTGATGTTGATGTTGACAACCGCAGTAAATCGTCCAAATGTGTATCAGTTAAGCGATTTCTATATTTGTTTTTAATAAATGTTAGTTTACTAAAATTAGCTTCATAAAAATAAGTTGTCCCGAAAAATGTTAAAATTGCTCTAACATTTGGTAAAAGGGAAGGATACTGAAGTTCTCCAAGTGTATTCCAAAATTCTATTGCATTGTTTTTACCATTAAATAAATATCCTTTAATGTTATGTCCTGCTGTAAATCTATTAATTCGCTTTTCAATAAACCGACATGGCAATTAAAAATACATATTAATTTCAAATATATCTATTGTATTTACTGCCCATGGATTTTCAATAAATCAAAATGCATTTCGAAATTTTAGAATGTAATTTCAGTTTTAGTGTGGGCCGCACAAAATTTCATAAAGGGCCGCATGCGGCCCGCGGCCCGCGTTGTGGGGAACGCTGGTGTATACTATCGAATGCTATTCGAATATATATTTTACATAACCGAATAGCAAGTTTTCCAATTTAAACTACCGAATAGCTGGAAAAACTATCGAATAATTTTTAAATAGTTTTTACTATCGAATAGTTCAAATAGTATTTACTGTGGAATGGTTCGAAAGAATGTTATGGTTTTATAAATATGAAAAAGTTATAAACCTAACATAAGTAACATAACTGATTTAAACGTTTAGGAATAAATTATGAAAATATTTATAAACGGAACAATAAAGGATTTTTAATTTTTATTATTTTCTCTAATAAATCGAATTGTAAAACTATCGAATAGTTCGATAGTGACTATTCGATAGTGCCCATCACTAAATATAAGCTTTATAGACATAAGACCGAAGAATCATTCGATTGTGTAAGTGGTCAAAATGTGTACGACACACTGAGAGGTGCGAATATAGGATTATTTTTTTAGTAGGTGTTCACTACTAATAATATTATTGTCTAATATGTGCTGAAAATTTTTTTTGGAAATTAAGTCTCAAAATCATATTTAATAACTCCTTGATAACAATTTGAAACAGAATTCTGCAAAAAGTGTGACTTAAACATAACGTATTTGACACATAATATAATACAAATCATATTCAATTTTTTTTTTTTTTTTTTGTAAACCAATCACTGTCATACCAGATGAAAACAAAACACTAAAATAACATCAATTTGTATCGTACAGTTAACGTGATCGAAATTTTAAGTAGGATATGTTTTTTGTGGAAGGGGTTTATTCCAGAATTATTTTTGTATTACTTTTTTTAGTGTGCGAAAAATTCGTAGTGTGTTTTTTAATATAACGAAATATATATAATTTTTAACACCTGTTAGGAGGTTTTCGGGTAACAAAAGTGTTTGTTCTGTCTCTTCATATAGTACGTAAAATCCTTCCAAATGGCTAGTGTATTTCTAATTATTATAAAACTGAACAAATATACTGTGCTACAATGGGGGATTGGGGTTACATTACGCGTTCACTTCCCTCGATGCATCACTGCAATCGCCTGTGATTTTTTGATAACTTGAAACATTTAGATTCCATACTCGGCACAATATGCTAACCAATGCATTTCTTCGCATTTAATCATAGAAAAAATTTGCAAAAAATTACTGACTATCAAATGATAAAATTACTATATACACAGTTGAAACGCTTTAATTCGAAGGTTTTCACATAGAGTTTTTTTTTTTTTAATATATCATAATTTTTTACGTAACTTCATGAAACCTTTTCAAAATAAATCAATAATTTATGTAAGTTATTTAGTAAATATATAAATATAGTAAATATATTAAAAATTATTCACAACTTGTCTCCCACATTTAGTTTACAATTTTTCAACTGTCAGATTATACAATACACATTTTACATATCAAATTATTTTAAAAATTGTATTATATTTCATACAAATTTTACAAAGTTATTTTTTACATTCATTCGTTTATTTTATTTTATATGTTTTTATGTTCTTGTTAATTTTATTTAATATACTATACCAGTGTAACCTGAAGATGGATTATATCGCGTAGTTTATTAATTAGATTATATAGTAGTAACCATTTATATTTATTATACTCTAGGTTCATTTGAGAATTATTTTTGATATATATATATATACTACTTTAAACGAGTATAAAATTCTTAAATCTTTTTTATTTTTTATTTTAATTCTGATAATTTTTATTTACAATTAATACAGATATTTTCTATTTGATTAAATTCAAATTGCTTCTGGGTTTCTACCGGCAAAAGTACTGTTGATCAAATACTATAGCAATATGCCCGCAATATTTTCTTTTTACTGAGACATCACAAATTATTTCATTGGAATATACTTTACCGATTACAACTACGTGAATTGAAAGATTTCTTTTCATCACTAAAAGATGTAAAATCATATTTACCTATTGCCATGGGCCATAAAAGACAAAATGATCTTAACGTATTAAATGTTGAAAGCAAAGATGTTAGCAATATTAATCCAAAAGAAGCTTTATATATATTTGTTAAGTTAAAAATCTCTGATATCCGCTTATTAAAAACAAAAACAAAAAAAAAAAAAAATCAAAATCAATTTCGTTATTTTTAAAGTATTGTGCATGTACAAAAGTTATGAATGAAAATTCACAAATGTAAAATATAAAGTGACTTTTTTTTTCTTCTTTGTTTTTTTCGCTTTATATATTGGTTTTTAAGGTTACACTTATCAATTAGTTATTTACTAAATTTTAGTTTTTCAATTGCTTATTATTATTATTATTATTCTTTTTTTTTATGTTAATAAATGGTCAACGATCAATGTATTACACAATATTATATATTATAAACTTCCTGAATCATCCTGTGAAATTTCAAAGCGGTCCATTTAAATGCTCGCACAACTGTGGTAGAAAAAAAAAAATGTAAACGAAATGACGCACCTGCTTTCTTATTTTGCATAATATTATTGTTTAAGTCAAGAACGTATGCGCATGCGCGTATACGTTTTTTGCTTAGAAAACGTATCCGTTCTATTACAACCTGGGATATATTTTATTCATTTATTGTTTCCGATTCGATTACGTATGCCGACTGAAAGCTGCGAGCACACACACACACACACACACACACACACACACACACACACACACACACACCCCGGAGAAGTGATAAATTTTTATTTAAAATTTATACGCCTCCTGTGGCCGCCCGCCTGCTATTACGATACACGCAACTGCCTTGCACGAGATCGACGAGAGATGATGACGTGCACTATTTTTTTTTTTTTTTTTTTTGCACGCGTATAAAACGAGATAAACGCCATTTTATTGCCGAACGGAATGGCAATGCGGACACTCGGACAGTTTCCGCGAATATTGGCCATTGACCGACAAAAGAGCGCAGCGACTAAAATATTGTACTCGGGATAAGGGTTAGTTTAGTTATCGTAAAAGTCACTATACCGGGATCGGAATGGAAATTCGAAAAATATATGCATGAAAAACCGGTGTGAATTTTTCGACACCCCTCACCCCCGTGTGAGTGTGCATAATGAGAATAATAGAATGGTTTATATGGATAAAATGGCGAATTTTCACCTCGCCCCACCTAAATACCATAATCTCACTCGAAAATAGGATTGTTTAATGGTCACAACTCACAGTCGAGTTTACAATTAATGATCTTATTTTTAATTTTTTGTTCAAAAACAATATTAGAGTCATTTGCTTTAAAACTTGGTGTGTAACTGCTTACTACTTACATGTTTTTTTTTTTTTTAAATAAAAATGAACGCGTGCGTGTATTTCATAAAGTATTCACATTATAGGGTCTCTTAATTTGCAATTATTTTGTAATTTAAATATTAACGGTAAAACATTACTAGGACTAGCTTAGATAGGGCTAAGTAATTCAAGCGAGAAATAAGCTTAGCGTGCTTAGAATATGTTTTGTTTGAAAAAGATACTATTGTAAAAGATAAAATTCTCGTTTAATCGAAATTTTAAAAACGATTCTGAACGAAGGAAGTAAATAATATAAGAAAAAAATAAATGTTTAAAAAATTTCTAAAATTTTTTTTCACATTTTCAAAATGTTCTTGCGCCAAAATCTTTTTTATAGGATTTTCTATCTGTGTTTAAATGTTCATAAAATTCTGATAAAAAATTATGATTTTCGAGTCGTTTTTGTCAAATTTTGGGTAGTTTTTTCAAAAAAAAAACATTGAAGAATTGAGAAATTCAAAAAATGACCTCTCTAAAGTACAATCTAGAGGCAAATCCGGTTTCAAAAAGTTATTGATCGAA
>JAIPRM010007435.1:0-17195 GCA_025469315.1 Stegophylla sp. TES_Ste_2020 | reverse complement strand
AAAGAGGTCATTTTTTGAATTTCTCAATTCTTCAATTTTTTTTTTTAGAAAAAACTACCCAAAATTTGACAAAAACGACTCGGAAACCATCATTTTTTGATCCGAATTTTATGAAAATTTAGACGTAGATAGAAAATTCTATAAAAAAAATTTTGGACATTTTTCGAAAAATTTTTTTTTCTTATATTATTATTAACTTCTTTCGTTCAGAATCGTTTTACTGAAGAAATTATTTATCGTTTCTTTAAAATTTAATACGCCCGTCAAGAGAATACCACCCGTCGTGCGAAGTACACCAATCGTGCGAAGTATGTCCGGCTTTTTTTATTTATAAATACATTTATACGGATTGTTTTTTATTTATGCTGTTAACAACAGTTTAAGCATTTCTAATCCATTAATTTTTGTTTTTAGAACTTTGTGTTCAAAATGGTCATTGGTACCTTCATCAATTATAAATATAGATTAAGATATTTTGATTCAGGGTAGCTTTTGGTCCCTACAGAAGAGTGTACTTTGCGCGATCATTCACTGATTGTATAAATAAATACGAAATACAAATATATAAAATAATCGGAATATGATATATATATATATATAAAACATCTGTTTTCGATTTTGGGTGTAGCGAAGAAGCTAGTGTTTTTACAATGATGTTAATGTATGTATGTATATTGTATATATAATATATACATATTCTATTTGGTATGTGTACTCAGTGGCGTGTGCAGGGGTGAGGTTAGGCGTTATATTGGGGTGAATATACGTCCTGTTTTATACAGGATTGTCCTTTATTTCGGATTTGTGTCCTGTTGTCGTGACAAACTTCTCTCAGGATGCTTTTTGTCCCGTAATTTCAAGTCTGTCCCATATTAATCCCGTTTTTTGACTTCCTGTTGATTTGAAATTTTTGAAATGAAATTATTGAACAAAATAATGTGAGAATCTAAAAATCTTTTGGATACCAAATGATCAATTATAATCTTAAAATGAATTAACAAGTTTTTTTTAGACATTTAAGTATATAATTTGAGAAATTTTAAAAAGTATTAATTTAGTTTCATTATGTTATTTTATATTTTTCAAAATAATGCTTTTATGTGTTTAAATTTAATCTATAATAGGTAGTTTAAAAATTATACTTTTGTCACGATTCAAAAACATATATATATATATATATATATATATATATATATATATTATGTAATAAATACTTATTTATTTAAAAATATTATGAAAAATATTTTTGTCCTGTATTTTATTTTCATAAAATGGTCATCCTAGGTTATATCCATCTCAATTAAATTATTTCCCGTGTTATTTTTTTTTGTTATAAAATACGAAACATAAAATACTCCTCGTATAAGTGTACTTATGAACAAATAGTTGGAAATATTACGTATATTCATGAAAAATTAGATTAGATATCAATATGAATTTTGTTTATAATTGATGAATAATTGATTATGAGTTGTAAAATGAATGATTATACTATTATCTAATGTCTATACTCTGGTTGTAGATATATTTACAACTTTGGTTATTTCGCACATGAACAATACCTAGTTACAAGTATTTATACGAAATTGAATATGTAATAAAAATGTATAAAAGACATTTATCTATAAAGTATTTCATTGTGTGTAAAAAAGAGTTGTTATTCTTATTTGTGGTGTAAACCATATTATTTTAAATATCATAAAATTAATAAAATAATAACTTTCAGCCAATTAAAATGTGTTTTTTGTTTTTTAATTGAAAATAGTATTCTTAGAACAATGATATAGAGTGAAGTGAGAAAACAATTTTTTTGTTCTAATTAAAATTTACGGGGCATATTGGCGCAATAAAGGTAAAAAAAAAAAAAATTAAGGTTGAGCAATCACGTAAATTTGATGGATTTTTCCCCTCCCCCTCAATAGGTATCAATTATTTCTTCTAAAAAGTTGGCACAGCTCCAGGGCCAATAATTTTTGCTTCCCCACCCCTAAAATCTATTTATATTATAGCATTATTCGTCAGAATACGGGAAATTAAAAATTATTTTTCATAAATGTACTAAATATTTCCAAAGTATTTGTTTATAGGTACTCTTATACGAGTATTTTGTATTTTATAGCGTATTTTTTTTCTTATATTTCGTATTTTATAGTATCCTCTCAGAATAGTTGTATTGAAGAAATAATTTATTGTTTCTTTAAAAATTAACACTCGCGCCAGAGGAGTGAGGAATTTCCATTGTGTGATAGTGCAAATATGTCCCTTTTTTTTAGTTTATGTGTTTTTATTCAGTTGTGGTAAATATTTTAAGCAGATGATGTTTATTTTATTAGGTTGTTTTTAAAAATACAACCCTGTTGAATATTCAATTTTGTTGTGCGTTCAAATTTAAATCGAATTTTGGATAATCGTCTTCAATGATTAATTTCTCTGGCAGCCGGGGAGGGGGGATCAAACCGAAATCCATTTAATCGTAACTCGTCGCATTCTCACTGAATGTCACGAAACGTTTGGGATTTACCTACACGCAAATTCAATTTAGTTTTTATCATATTTATCCGATACCTTAAAAAAAAAATCTATCAGAATATTTTACTCAAAAAATTGACCAGTATTGTGCGGAAAAACGTACGGTTCAGGTTTTAAGTACAACGTCGTTATTCCCCTTTGTGAAATATAGAAATAACTCGACGTTTTGCGGTAGAATTTAAATGTTAGGGAATAAAATAATATATTCTTTCCCCGGACGACTATTATATTATTCAACGACGAGTTTGTTGTGTTTTTGCGTGCTCTTTTAGTTACGTGGCGGCCAACCGGGGAAAAAATCAAAAATTTAGTATTCCTTCTTTCTACGTATTCTTTGTATCATTCTTTGAATTAAAAGTACATACAAATCACCACGTCCCTATACATATTATGTTGATATGAAGCTACCAGCTTTGAGCATAATAATACAAGTCAATTATTATCTTTTGTCTTATCTAGATGACTAGATCTATTAAAAATGTTTATAATAATGTAAAATAATACAATCACGGATAAATAACTGTCTCTATTTTATTATACTAAATTATTTAGATAGATAATTTACCTAGGTATAGAATTTATTCCAAATATATTTTTTATTTATTATTATTATTATTTTTAATGAAAATAATTAACTGAAAAGTCAGATACTAATTTACCAATTTACTTATTTTAAATTAAAACTTGACAAACCAATACTTAAATATTTCTATGATATATATTTTATAAATTTGTATATTTTTTCCTATTGTATACATGAAACCATTTTATTTTTTGGTATATATATTCGCAAATATTTTATAACCTTTGATTTTGTTGTGCATTACTGATATAATATTGATTTTTAAATTATAAATCAACATTAAATATAAATAAAAAGTTATCGTTTTATTATCTAGATAAATTGTATGATCTTTTAACTTTGTAGGTTATTAAGCAATTGTATCTATCTAGAAAAAGTTATGTTCAATTATATAATATTAGTTATCTAGCCCAATACTGATAATCTTAGACTAAAAAATTGTATGTCTACATGTGAAAGGAAATTTGACACTGATATATTATTTCCAGTCTTTTTTTTTTTTTTTTAGTCTAAACATATACACTTGTTTGTGTATCTAAACACTCTAATAATTACTTTTACTCATTTTGATAAATGGTTTTAATGTTTTATTTGGTACAATTTACATTTTCTTTTTTGTCTACGTATATAAATTTATAATGTATACGTGTGGTAGATAATCAAATATTAAAAATTTATGAGCTAGCTGGAGCGTGCACATAAAAAAAAAAAAAAAAAAAAAATCGAAGGAATGAAGTGTTAGACTGTTTACTTTATAATAAATAAAAATAGTTTAATGCATAATTTTAAAAGAAAGGTTATTTTAAAATTATATTAAACTTTGAGAATAAGATATGAACATTAGCAAATAATTAATAGGCACAAAGCCTAATATTTTTAAATTCGCAAATGTTTCATAACACAAAGATGAAAAAATTGTCACAAAAACTAGAGATTATGATAATAATAATAATAATACCTAGAAATAACTAATATAATACGAATAGGATTATTTGAACGAGACCTATTAAAAGATTCTACGTAAAAACAATACTACAATTTACTTTTGTAGTTTTGAACTGTTCCAAATATTCTTTTACCTATATTCATATATATATTTTAATTTGTTAGTAGGACTTTTATCTTCTTCAAGTTGACTGAAAAATTTGTCACTCCCAGCTGTGATTTTCACAGACAGTTAATAAATTATCAAAAACTTGTATGTTAAACAACTATCTCAACATTTTATATTAAAAATAATGCAGCTCGTCAACCATTTTAACCAAAGTGCTTTTTAGTTTGATTGTAATTTTATTTTATCTGTTTAGATGAATAGTTCAAAATATATAAACATTTATGTTTAAAGTGTCTAGTGATGGCAGATCATTTTGTAAAGTAACCATTCAGACTTGTAACTAGGGGAGTCAATGACATCCAAACCACCCCATAGAATTTTTTTGGAAGACAATATTTTTATTTCTTTGCTTGTTAAATTACCTTGTTAGAAATACAATTTAATTCACATGAACAAAAATATATGGTTATCAAATATATGTTTTGACCATTTACATAATATTTATTAAAATTGACTAGCCAAAAATAAAATACTTACTACTTGCACGTGCCTCTTTTAATTCGTCTCCACTGTTTTATACCTAAAGTGTATTTTTAACTTCATAAACTATTGATCTGAAAAACAGAAAATTAATAAATAAAAATATTCAGCAATATATATATTTACAATATTGATTAAAAAGTAGTATTTGATGTAAAAGAAAAAACTGAATAAACCATGGATATTAAGGATCATAAAAAAACATTTTATGTCATAAAAATGTGGTTTTAAAATATTCATATATTCTTATATGTTTTCGAAAGAGAAGATTAAAAAAAGAGTTACTTTAAACAAAGTTATTGACTGAGACATACACGATGGGCGTTCTTTAGGGTTATAGGGGAGGGAAATGTCCCCCTTATCTTTTTTATGTATATATTAAGTGCAAATTTTACTACGAATGATAAAGTGTCACTTGTCGAGGAAATCGTGTTACAATAGTTAGAAAATTATCACGAATTTGAATTTTATGATTAGACAGAAAAACAATTTTAAGTATAAATTTTAATCGACAGCATTGAAAGGAATTTTCAAAAAAATAAATGATACTTAGAATTATTGTTTTGCGATAAATATTTACATTTTGCGAATTTTTCTATTTATAGCAGGTATTAATTTAAACGACTGAACGTTTTTCGAAATAGAATGTTCCAGGAATACCATATAAATTTTTGTAAATTAAATCTACTCTCCTTCCAGCATGAATTTGACAAGATAAACTTCATGTGTATTATATGTGTAGAATTCCACATGATTTTTAATGTAATATTCATGTATTAATTTCTATAATATAAACTAAATTCTATTCACATGCAGTAATAGATTTTCAAAGTATAAACAAATACTCGATTTGTATACTAAGAAAAGAACAGGAATAAACATTCATATATTATTATTAGTACCTATGAAAGTATCTAAATTTTCTTATTTATAAATTTACAAGATTTATCATCATTAAGGTGCATTAAGTTTTAATAGAAGCTTCAATGCGTTGTGTTGCACGAAGTATCTGTTCCTTCATAACTTAATTACCAGAAATAGTATTTAAACGTTGAAATATATTATTGAATGTTAGCACTTTGCGAATAGAAACTAACGAAATACAGAAAAGTCGTGATTAAAATTAAATGGATTTGTGTAGGTGTATAGCTGCATTTAAATTTTGTGGAATAATTATTAACACCTACACGATTCCGAAAAATAATCAAGCAGTAATTCTGTACGTGATACTATTTGTCTACTCAAAATGTCAAGAGTTCAACGTAGAAATTCTTCAACGCGTGACGAATAAATAAACTCTATGGAAATATTATCATTTTCGCATAATGTGTCCGAGACGAGTAACTGAATGAAAATTAATGGCCATTATAAAATAATATACACAGTGGTGTATAAGGATAAAAATTAAAACATCTAGATAAATAAAAAAGATATTTGATAGTAAAATTATCTAAATAAAGATAATTAGTTAGTTATATTTTATGTGGTTAAAATAAAAAAAAAAGATATATATATATTTTTTTTTTTTTTAAAGAATGTAAAACTACAAACAAAGATAACAGGATCTAGTTAGGTTAGGTTAGTTTAACCATAATGGTGCCCACGGTAGGTATGAATTTACCTTAGTAATTAGAATAAATGGTCATTAATGCTACCAACGGTGTCCCGAAGGAATACGGAAAATTTACCCCTCCCTGGACTTGGACTCTCTGGAAAAACTTTTATTAATGTTCAAACAAATACTCAATTGTCTTTTCGACTTAGGCATAGATCTGTAAATTTCAAATTGATAAAGTAAAGTAAAGCAAAGTAAAGTAAAGTATAGACAAGAAAGCCGAACATACTTCGCACCACGGATATTCTTCGCTCTTTGGGTCAGATACTCTTGAAGGGTGTGTATAACTTTAAAGAAACGATAAATCATTTTTTCAATAAGACGAACGAAAAAATTTAGTAATACAAAGAACAATAATAGTCGTCATTTTCAACACACTCACCAAGAGTATCTGACCCGAAGAACGAAGAATATCCGTGGTGCAAAGTATGTCCGGCTTTCTTGTCTATACGTTACTTTACTTTACATTACTTTATTTTGCTTTACATTTTTTATCCAATATATAGAGGAAAAAAAATTGAAAAATGTCCAATTTTTTTTTTCACATTTTCAAAATTTTCTTGAGCTAAAATGTTTCTCATACTATTGTCTATTTATGTTTAAATTTCCATAAAGTTTGGATTAAAAAATTATGGTTTCCGTGTCTTTTTTGTCAAATTTAGGGTATGTTTTTCAAAAAAAAAAAAATTGAAGAATTGAGAAATTAAAAAAATATCTACTCTAAAGTACCAACTAGAGGGAAATCCGGTTTCAAAAAGTTGCTTATCGATTTTTGGACAATTAGATCCAAACAAAAAGTGTTCACAGAAAAAAAAATGAATAAATAAACATCATTGTAAAAACACTAGCTTCTTCACTCCGTTCAAAATCTAAAAAACCATTATGGTCGTAAATTTAGACCTTTATAATGATATTTTAAAGATACTAAAACTTATCCAATCTCAAACCATATTAAATTGATTGGTACTCCAAGAATACAGACTTGCTCACAGTACATTTTATATACCTACATTCAGGCGCGTACTGACCCACCGGGATATCAGGAAAATCCCGGTAGTCATTCTAAAATTTATAAAACTTGAACCCCCTTCAAAATAGTTACTTATTTCTATTAAATTCACAGTACTTTAATTATTTTTAACAATTCTAATAACTATTATGTCTATTATGACGCAAATAACTAATAACGATTGCTGATAATAATATTTTTGGTGAATTATTTTATATTATTATTATTATTTTTGCATGTATACTAGCATACATGTGTTTCATTGTTTAAACATTTTAAAATGTAATGTGTTTACAATAAAACAGATATTCTTTAGCTTTTATGAATATTATAAGTATTAAACGAAGTGACCATAGACCTATTAATTGGTATATGGGCATGCGAGTACACGATACATACTGACCATTTCTGTTTATAATGAAGTTATTTATAAATCGTGAGGATAAAACAATATTGATGATAATATTGTTAGCCGAACAATGTATGTATTTTTTTCATTTATTTGAATTTCGTTAGCGGGTTATGTTGTTTCCAGGTCAATGGCATTGTAATCAATTTCCTACATAGGAATGTTTTTGATTTTTAATTTTTAAGATAATATCTTGAGTTTTACAATGTACCAAAAGAAAAGTTTGAATAAACTGAAAGTAGTTTATAATGTTAAAATTATTTTGGATTTGTTTTATTGACTCTAATTGTTTTTATATGAAATGAAATAATATAATTAAGACAGAAATTTAAATTGAGTAAATAGAAATACAGTCAATATGAAAGTCAAGGCCAAGCTAATAACACATTTATTTAAAGAGTTATACTTATTAATAGGATTCACGACTTTTTTCACTAATTTTATAGGTTTGTACATTGCACATATTATACACCTAAAATAACGCGAAGAAATATTAAAAAAAAAAAAAAAAATTAATTGCAATAATAAAACTCTCTCAATTAGTAAAGTGTCTGTATTTTTTTTACAAACATTTTGTTATTCGAGCCCTATTTACTTTATTCCGCGGGTATTGGTCGAGAATATTACTGATGGTCGGATATCTGTTTAATGTATTATATTTATAAATATTTATTTTATTTTATTAACAGAAACTTATGAAAAATGATTTCATAATATTATACATCGAGTTGTTGCAAAAGTTTTATTTGCTAAAACGAAATTTGGTATTTTAATCAGACAAATGCAATCGGTGTTTGTATTTAATTTTATAAATAAATCAAACCTTCTTCCGTTTTTAGACTCGCCCGGTAAAATACGTTTTACCCCGAGGAGTGTCAAATACATATTCGTAAAATGGAAGTGCAAACATTTTAATGCAATTTAAACACACTTATCATAATCATATTATTTTACACGTGGTTATGAGTGGTAATTCATACAAATTTTGAAATATTTTATTTTTATTTATTCTTATTTTCGTAAAATTATTAAATATTTCACTGATACGCATTATTTTTCTTATTTATTGGTACAAAATTAAACGAATAGAGTTTTTACGATGCAATTAATCTTGAAATTATAAATGTTCTATTTCCCAACATTGAAATCATTTCTTTTGTAATAATATTTTTCCTATAATAATTTAACTTTTTTACAGGTGATATTTTTAAGATATTATTCCAATTTCACTGATTGCATATTGTATTCTTTATAGTACCATTGTATTTACTTAAGTTTATGCTGTAATACGAAACTTTATGAATTCAGGTACCGTAGGTATTTACCTGATAAAAAATTTTAATTCTTACAGAAAATAATAATGCTACATTGTACTTTATTACTTATAAATTACGTTACCAGCTTAGTATGTCGTTCTTAAAGAGCAACATTAATCACTTAAATTTTTGATAGTGTAGTGATTGCACATTGATGAATTATTAATTGTAACAATGTGTTTAATACTATACCGTGATATCAATAAAAGAAAAATCGATATTTCACGGTAATATGATGATTTCAACACAATCAAATCATGATTGTGATCATGTGACAGTAGATCATTATGACAAAAGGAAAAATATGGAAATAAATTATTACAAATTCGTAAGATTCGAGGCTTTTATTACAATATATTATATTTGGAATGAGCAATAACAAAATAATTCATGTCCATTAAATTTATCTATTTGCGAAAATGGTTAATTCTGTCGTGTTTGAAGTCAAAAAGAGAGATTCGAAGATTTTCTTGTACTTTTCGTATATTTACCCAGGTGATCCATTTAACAAGTTAAAGTTAGAATTTGTAAGAAAATAACTGTTTTAATATAGAATAAGGATTACGTTTAAAGTATTAGTAAAAATTTTACAGATAAAACTGGATCAAATTTTTAATTTAAATCAAGCTGAATTATTTTTTTTTTATTATCTCTTTTTTTGTTTATCATCAAATTTTCGTAACGATTAGATTCGTCAACAATTTGAAAATTGAATCAGGGTTTAAATGATTTTTATCATATAAATAATTGTCGTTTGGTCTTTGGTTACTATTTCGTAACACATGAAAATTTATAAACACAATAATCTTATTGTGTCGCACGAAAATCGCATAATATAAAACTCAGAATCACTAATTATTATTGCCAAAGAGTGTTCTGTAAACGATAATATCGAGTCGAACTGAAATCATGTCGTCTTGTTTTCACGAGTACCGCTGAATAATAATATGAAAACATTCGGGTTGATGAGTGACACTCTAAACTAAACGCCACAGCGTTCAGATAACTTTCAAGTACCGTTTTCTCGGTAAAACCGTTTAAAAGCACTCCTGTGTGCTGTAATACCTGACTCGACAATATCATCAAATGTAAACTTAGTATACTATATAACATTATTATTATTATCAGCTCTCATTCAACGGTCGATAATGGTTTAATAAGCTATAGTTATAATAACAATAAAATAATAAATCCGTTCTAAGGTATATTATATTCGATATAGAAACACGAGCAGCAATTGAAATATAAAATATGATTCGGTTTTCCAGTATAGGTCACGGATTTTCTTTCGGTCGAGTATAAAAGATTTACTGCGGAATCCGTCGTGCACGGGGTTTTAACCATACGAAGGGATTGCGTGTACACGTGTAGGTAATACATATATAAATTACGTAAAAATGTTTTAAACCTGCGAGTTTCTAGGGCACAGTGCTCTGGAAAGTTCGAGCTCCCCGAGGATTATTCAGATTTAACTTTATAGGTCATCCTTTATTCATCGGACAACATTTAAGATGCATTCTTAATGGCTATAAATTTCGTATGAAAAATATCTGATTTCGTCATAGATAATAGTTTTAAGCTTGTCATTTTGATGACAGGAAAAATAAATATATTAAACGCAATATACGCGTTAAACAAAATGTAAAAATTGCATGCATAAGCACTTGTAAAGCAGTGAAGTATTTATGTAAATACATTTTTTTAATTTTTCATCTCATACAAATGAATTAGATATAAACTATCCGAACTGTTTTTATTGCGAATTAGGATATCATCAGAATAAATGTGTTTTTAGATACAACTTTGTATATATATTATATTATGTATAATTTTGCATAGGCGTAACTTGGACTGTTTTCACGTGGGGGCAAAAACATTTTTTTTCAAATCTCTACAAATACATATTCATTACCTTATCTTAATTTACATTTTCCATGTTTTGATGAAATTTTCACTTTTCTATGAAATTATTTTATCACATTTACTACCTTTTTCGTTAGACTCTTTTTGATTAGAAATTTTCTGACATGTGTAAAATGTAAGTTTTATACCTAACAATTTTGATTAAATAATAATAACAATAATTATTATTATTATTTTTTAACCATAATAAGTATTTATACTTTAGAAATGAAAAATAAATTTTATAATAAACGACTTTTATCAAACATAAAACCATTGCATCTCATCTTCTTATAAGACAAGACTGAATTTACGAACGCATTAACTGTTATTTAAAACACTTGAATTTTTTCAACATTTTCTTTTTTTTTTTTTAACGAAAGCTCATTAACATTTACATCGGGAAAATTCAAATAAAATAAATATTTGATTATATCCTACCCTCCAAAAGCGAATGAATAAATCGGGGTGTTTTAACGTTTTCGTTGACAATTTTTGGTTTTATGAACTAAAATTTAGACAAAACATATACAGTAGTGGTCACCTCGGAAAAATGAAATAAATTCTTGTATTTTTACATTCAAAGACTATTCGTTCGTAATCGAAATACGCCCAAAAGCGAGATGCACATATAGGTACTCCAAAGTCTAGCCCCATCTAGGCATATATTATTTTATAAGAATAAAATTGCTAATTAGTAATGTTTATAACAATTAAGTGATAGTTTTTTATATTTTTTAAAAATATTAATTACAGTTCCATTGAATATTTTAATTCTTATGTAAAGAAATATTTTATTTGAATTGTTTTAAATGATTTATATTTGTATTTATTATTGTTCGTTGTTAAATTTTACCAAAATATTAAATAATATTCTTTATATTGTTTACCATGAAGGCAGTTGCCCCTTTTCGCCCACCCCCCACCAAGTTACGCCTATGTAATTTTGTGTATTTCGTGTATAAATGTTCGTAAAAATAATAGCCAATTGCTTATAAAACTTTGATTTTTCTATTAATAACACTTTTTTTTTTTTTTTTTGTACTAAATATTTTATAAAAATAAATATGTACCAAAATACTTTAACTTTGAAAATAAATGTTATTTAGTCCTCGCGCTACTCAAAACAGATTATTTTAATAGATTTATTATACTGGGATGATTTTTACCCCGAGCCCGTAAAAGTGGTATCCGAAATCGAGCGAATGTTGAAGAGTTAATTATTCAATTTTCATTTTCTGGGTCCCCACCCGAGACGGTATAGCGATGCATCTTAATGTCTGCAAATAAACCACAACAGTTTATCACGTAGAAACGTTGCATTTTGGAAATGCTCAAAAATTATGCAAAATTTGAACGTTATATTCGAATTTGTGCGGCGCGGAAGTAGGTACAAAACAACTTTACATATCGCACAGACAATAATGTTGTTAAGCCTCCCGTACAATGCAAACATGCAAATGTCGCTTGCGCTTCGAGACTATAAATAACACTACAACCATTATTCATCCCATAGTGTATTATTATAATAATGTGGTCGTAGACTTCCCATCGCCATCGTATATTAAAATATTATTATAGTATTATAGTATATTATAGTATTTTTGAAAACCAAAAATATTACAAAAATAAAAATTTGACTAATAATTTGATCTATTGGAGATTATGATACTTATTATTTGTATGTAAAATATCCTAAAACATTTCCATTAGTAATGAATCATTATTTTTTTAATAGGTCGTATTATTAATAATATTATTGCAACGCCAATTTGCCAAGTTAAATTACCTTGTGAAAATACTGGAAAAGGATATATTCTTAACATAAAAAAATAATGAAAAATTTCAATTATAAGGTCTATTTGAAGACATGATAGTTGCAATAATTTGTTTTGATATCTGTAAGCGAAAAAAATTAAGTCATTCATATGTTTGCATATTTTGTGGAAAAAAATATTAGTATGTCAAATAGTCACCCCGAAAACCTTTGATAATTTTTCTGTAATACTTATAGCAGAGAAAAAATCATCTGGTCTATTTGATGATATGATCTTTAGGTATAATTTTTTTAACAGTCTTTCTTTGTCACTAAATATTACAAAGCTAATTTTGATTATATCATTCATTGTTGTATAGTGTTCTGCATTATTTAGATAATTTTATCTAGATAAAATTGATATTAAGTATCTTTTTATCTTATCTATTTAATTAAATGGTTATCTAAGATAATATTATCTAGATTATTTTTAAATTTTTTTCAACACTTTTTGCTAAACTGTGAGTAGTTATCACCAAATGTTTGAAAAATATTGAGAGATTCGACAAATGACCTCTTATTATTATTATTATTATTATTATTTAATAAATAAAAAATGTTGGTTGAAACTTTTGGACAGGTACTTCTATATGAAAAAGTGTTTACAAAAATAAATAAAAATGAACATCATTATAAGACACTAGCTTCTTTATTCCACTTAGAATATAAAATCATTTTAAATTCTTGTTTTGTGTCTCTAAATTAGGAAAATAAATAAAGATGATTATATAAGCATAACGTATTATTTAAACGTACAAAAATAACATGATATCAGTAAAAAATTATTTTTAGGCGCGTTTTTTGAGGCTACACAAAGGGACCGACATCCAAGTACATTATTGTCTATATCATGCTATATTAGTGGTTATTATTAACCCCAACGACGGGTTAATTTTCCTGATAGGACCACTTTATATGCTTATAAAGCATTTAAATCTGTTGAATCAATTTATTGAAAAAAAAAAAAAAAAAATGACAAGTAAAAATTTTAGATTACTTTACCCCATTAAGCATAGTTTATGGTGGGCTGAATTAGTTTCAATTAATAAAAATGAAGGAATACCAAACTAATCAAATTTTTAAAAAAAATACAAAAGTATAAATTCATATTCAAAGTGAGATTTTTTAAATAACTATTATTTACAAGTGTTGTAATCAGCTACTAAATATAATTTTAATTACAATAATTTTTAAATATAATTTTTGTATTCCCTTAACAACCAAGTTTTAATTTAAATTATTATAAACAACATTTTCTTACTCAAATTAGGACATGGGATTGTAAAACAGTGTTGAAGTTCTTAATAATGTTTTTTTTTTTTTTAATTTAATCATTGTGTTAGTTAATTATTTGGACATTACTGTTTCTCACAATTGATGTAAGATTAATTCCGTCTAAACGATAGTGGGTAGCTACATTTAATTTTATTGCTCAAAATCTCTTGTTGTTTTAATATTACTTGTTTTTCGGTAGATTTAATTAAAAGTAGCGGTCATCAATTAAAAAAACTAGCATCCCCTGTAAAATTCTAAAAAATATGCATATAAAGAAAATGTGTATAATACATTTTTTCATAATAAAGTGATCATTTTACTGTCAAATATTTTTGAATAGGTATTATTTCCCAATTATTTATAATATTGAAAGAATACTGCGTAACCGTCCAACATTATTATCTTTGATGTTACTGCTCGATAGCTGTACCCGACTCCATGGAAATTCAGGTCTGACACACAGTGTAAACACAATTTGTCGATAGTTTTTCTTAACTCTTGAAAAAAAAAAAAAAAAAAAACAAAAACAAACTCTGGAGAACAGAGAAAAAAAAATGCTCGGCTTAGGTACCGAATAAACAGATTTAATGATGTAGAATAAAACTTTTGAAGAATTTCACTGTCCATAAAGTAGTTATGTAACAAAAGAAGAAAACAGTTCATTGTAAAAATTATTCGCCCAGAATCTAAAATGATCTCTGTCAACAAGCTAGTATAATATATTACATTGAAAACATTCATGCGTGTACCATAATGATTATACGTTAGAAACTAATGATTTTGGATTTTCTTTTGTTGCAGGTATGTATTTTCCATTCAAGTTCACGCCGTTTTGGATGTTTTGACGTCCATGAAAACGTCACAACACTTGCTCAATAAATTATGGCACAATAATTAACCGTTTGTATTCCGGCGTTTGGTAGTTTCTCCTTGCGCCCGGAAAACTGTTGAGAATTTCAAAAACAACCTTTTTAATGTGCCGACAAGATGAGTTTTTCTGATCTTGAAAGTTTCTAAACGAAACTTTTAAACAAGTTTTAACGACCAAAACAGCGGTTTCATACATTAAAATAAAAATAGAAAACATAAACAACCGGACATACATCTCTCCATGGGTATTCTTCGCTCCTCGGGTGCGATGCAGTTGGTGGGTGTGTTTAATTTAAAGAAACGATAAATAATATTATCAAAAGAACGATTATGGAGCGGAGCTGTAGTTAACCGTACAGAACAATATAAATTGTCACTTCTCGGTCTTATATCAAATACGTCCAACAAATTAATAGCACAATGATTAATGTCCATTTCACTTTCCACGAAAATGATCTATTTTCATAACAGCTAATTTGAAGCTTAAAAAATACATTCATTTTATTACAAAAAAGTAAATTTATCAAGAGCATATTATAACTATGCGAAAATAAGGGTTTTTAAGGTTTTGATTGTAAATAAAATAAAAGAAAAAACCGTTTCAATGTACTTTCAAAGTTTATTCTTTTTTAGTATTTCTAGTAATTTAACAATTTCACAAGGGCCCATTCTCCCTTCACTCCCATGTACTCGGTTTTCAGCGTGGCATTGAGGTACCTATAGAGCACTTTGTAAAAAAAAAAAATCAAACACCAAAACGTGCAGTAAAACTATTAATTTAAATTGATATTAAGCGCGTTGTGAAAACTAGTTATTGCAAGTACCTCGTCAATTTTTCCTGGAAGAATATCGACTGTATACTGTTCGTTGTTCATATCACATTATTGCAAACGAGATGGAATTAAAAATAGATTTTTTCTTTCTATTCTACGCAATACAATAGTTATATTTCTGTTTAGCAGAGACCTTAGAAAAAGTATGACGTATGTGATTGTGTGACAACGAACACGTGCGTGAAATGTAAACGTACCGTAATTGTTTTCTAACATAATAATATAATATTGTTCAGCTCCGGTCCGGACTGTTATAAATGGAACACGTGTAGGTATATTGAGTTTGATAAATAAAGATTAAAAGTATGTTACGGGAAGATAAGTGCATAGATTTTGGAAAACAGTTTATTATTGTAAAATAATGAAAACCAATATTTCTATTCTTATATCCAATCGAGACTCGATTGGACGACCAATTTCATTAATTTATTTTCCAACCTTCGATAGATCTTTCAAGCCATGATAATAAGACACCTAATAATAGACAATAATTTGAATAATCCGCATGTCATACTATCGTGATTTTTTTCAAGAATTACTTAAATGAATCGGGACTCTTCACACCACGGGTATTCTTTGATTTTTGAATATGTTACGCTTGGGGGTGTGTTGAATTAACAAAAAATACGATAAAATATTTCTTCAATAAAATAAGTTTGAGCTGATCTTACAGTTCATAAAAATGATGATAATTATCAGCTTCATATTATGTTTGATAATACCTATTTTTATAATAATAGGATAATCCATATCCATTTTATTGTAAGTTTAAAATTATGAATTTTGTTTTATATTATAACACATAATGATATGAAAAAGAAATCTACGATTGTTTGGATTAACTGTCATTTGTCACAGTTTTTTAGTATGAAAATTATAGTCGATAAGTTAAAAAATGTAATTATTATTTAATCCATGTCGATTTAATTATCCAAGAAAATAATCAATTTTGACAAGGTTAGAAATTTAAATCTCTTATTATTTAATTTTGATTCGACTGATTTTATGAAATATAAATATAAAATTATACTTACATATGTGTGTGTGTGCGCGCGCGCGCGCGAGTATATTGTAATATACAGTAGAAACCGTTTATAATGACATTCAAAGGATCACTCAAAATCGGTCATAATAACCGATAGTCAGTATAACCAAAACAATAAAAAATAAATAAAATGAAAATTTGATAATAAATTTATATGAACATAATATAATATATATGTATTACAAAAAATGTATTAAATTTTTATCACAAAATCGTGATTAAAATACATATAATACAATAATATAACTATATTTACATATATATACTATATATACTAACATTTTTATAAATGAACAACACGGTTTTCGTCGAGCTAAATCTACATTAACTAATTCATTAGTATTTTACTCCTATTTAGTAGAAACCGTTGTTTCAGGTGGTCAGGTAGATACAATTTAC
>JAIPRM010007434.1:0-17195 GCA_025469315.1 Stegophylla sp. TES_Ste_2020 | reverse complement strand
AATTGAGAAATTCAAAAAATGACCTCTCTAAAGTACAATCTAGAGGTGAATCCGGTTTCAAAAAGTTATTGATCGAAACTTTTGGACAAGTATTTCTATACGAAAATGTGTTAACAGAAAAGAAAAAATAAAAAAAAAAATAAACATCATTAAAAACACTAAGTAAAAACACTAGCTTCTTCACTTTGTTCAGAATCTAAAAATTAATATGTTATTTAACTTAGCTGATATTTTTCAAACAAATTAAAATATGATACGAGTAATAAGGTTAATTATGGTTAAGTCCCTTTGCCTCCTCTAAGCATTTGCCACTAGAAGTAGACAATATTTATTAAAAGTGTTCAGTGACTCAAAACAACTAATATATACATATATGGGTTGTGATACGAAAAAGTTTGCAAACCACTGAGCCCTAGTCACGCCTTTAATGTAAAACCGGAGATTCTCAGTTTTAATTCTTTCCAATTATGATTACTACTCTGAGTATGGATAAAACATTCACTGAACGGTGCTAGTTCGTTAACCCTTCATTAACATTTTCTCTCTGTGTTTTTATCGATTTTTTTTTTTAAAGTTAGTTTTGAGTTTCAATGAAATACAAAACATTTTCGCGTGTATCCCTTTGAGCTGTTGATCTCTGGAAATTAATTATTGTTGTTTTCGTAAAAGTTCGAGCGTGTGAATGTTTAAACGAGATAATTATGGTAGCGGGATTTGAGGCAACTCGGGAATTCCGGCAACACAACTTGTCGATGAGAGTTTACGGGACTCGTGAAATATTCCAGGACTCACGGGAGCAAAATATGGTAGAAGTTAATCACTTCACCAAATATTGGCAGATTTAAATAATGTTCAATAATATCAAATTATTTTTGGTCCATAAAAGCGAAAAATATTTCTGATGAAAACTAAATACCGCATGAATACTCCGTATACAATAAAATGTTTTATAAATATTCAAAATAAACATAATAATAAATGCGATAACAACTATCTGGAGACTTGAAGTCGTAAGTTAAAGTACTTCTAGATATAAGCGTATACTTTACTGTACCCAATGCATACTTTAAAAAATGAAAATTCACATTTTAAGAAGGAAAAATCCTTAAAAGTTTTCTACTTGAAAACATAACGTTATATAACAGGAATATTCTATATATCCAATAGCCTAATTAATATTTCATTAATAAATATTGCCAAAATTTTTGAGTTTAAAATCCAAAAATACTTAGTAAGTCAAATATGTCTACATTTCAAACATTATATCGTATCTATATTTAATGTTACTTCATAAACTTGTTTTGCATTACGGTTAAATCAGAATCTATTCCCCAGAGTAAATAATGAAATCGTACAGTGAGATAAGAAGAAAGTTTATTTAACGTTCTACATCGGCATAAGT
Organism: Stegophylla sp. TES_Ste_2020; assembly: GCA_025469315.1. Classification (NCBI taxonomy): domain Eukaryota; kingdom Metazoa; phylum Arthropoda; class Insecta; order Hemiptera; family Aphididae; genus Stegophylla; species Stegophylla sp. TES_Ste_2020. The sequence goes on along the minus strand of JAIPRM010007434.1, from coordinate 15,793 downwards.
TTATTCATCTATACACAATTATAATAATTTATAAAATAACTGTCTCGCACGTTTTAAATATTTATACTTAAATAGTGATATAATATAATACATCCTGCGGATATACTCGTATATAATATAATGTGTGATACGATGAACGAAATATTCTGATATTGACAATCGTTGTGTTTAATCTAAAACTTGTATTTGAACTGACTAAAAGTGATGTCATATATAATGTAAAATAAATAAATACTTGTCATTTCGATATACGAATTCATCAAATTATACAAACCATCAATTATAACAGTTTATATTATGCTCATCAGCACTCGACAAACAACGTTATGTTTGTACAAATGATAAAATTTGTTTTGAATTAATTATAGTTACTTGTTTATCAAAATAAAGCATAAAGTTTAAAATATGAAATTTAATATTAGAAATCTCTAAAACAATACAATGTTTTGAATACAAAAAGTTCGCATCTATGAGGACCAAAATGTCTGACGAAATTAAGGGTTTTTCGAATGTTTTTATTTCAATTCTGTAAAATGATTTAAATATATAAACTTATTTTCTAGGTTATTACGGGAGTCGATTTTTAATTAAATATTCCAGAAATCAAATTAATTAAATATTTAAATTTTTAAACATTTCAACGTACATTTAAAAAATACTTCCGAATAAAATACTAGAAATCGGTTCCCGCAATAATTTAGAAAAAAAGTCAATAAATTCAAATCTTTTTACAGAATTAAAATAGGAACATTCTAAGTACCCATATTTTTGTCAGGCATTTAAGTCTAAATCATCAAAAAAAAATATGCCGCTTTCAAGCGCCTTAAAGAGAAAACGTGATAAAAACTTAGGTAAATTATTATTATCGTCACCGCAGCAGTATTCCGCGGATTGCATCGTCGTTCATCGTTGGATAAATCACACCGATATTATTAATTTTTTGTTGAATTATGACACTGTACTCGGTTATCGTTTATAAGTTTAAGTGTAAATCGTAACAAAGGCAAAGGTTATACATAAAAAAAAAAAAAAAAAGAAAAAGAAAAGAAAAAAGTTTTATAAACGATTTTTCTTTTAATATAAACTGTGGGTCAATTCATAACTGTAGTGTGGATTTCAGCAGCAGAGACGGAGACGTAACTTTTCATAATTTGCATAACTCGAGTAAAGTTATTTATTTAATTGGATCACGAACCGAATCCAATATTTTAACGTGATTAAAAAAAAAAAAAACTACCACCGACGGTTATGTTAGTTTTCTAAAAGCCAAATTAACAATTATTATTTATCGACGTACCACTGCGGAGCTGTAGCAACATAAAATAAAATACTTCGATGTTTTCTATACGTTTATGAGGTAACGCGCGCGACGTATACCTACGAGGATATTATATAAATGGTGGATATTTTTTTTTTTTGTATTTCTCGTTTCAGTCTGGAGGCAACGATAACGGCGGCAAATAAATACGGATATATTTATATATATATATATATATATATATTGTGGTTTATACCTCGTTTTCCGGAAACGCGTGATTTCAGCATTACGCACGTACACGCAATAACATGTAAGTATTCACATACACGCACACACGTGTATAATGCACTCATTTCTCTTTATGTGCATTACCTACTTGCGTTACTGCACGTAATTGCACGTTTTGTGTGCATTTTACTGTTTTATATTTGCGAGTCCAAACAAAAACATTTGGATATGAACATGCACACGATCATTGTCTATGGAATTTCCAGTCGAAAAGTCCAAACACAATTTACAAGTGTGATATTTTGATGTATGTATACTTTATTATCATAGGAAGGCATTTGGGATTGAATAGAGTCTGGTTTAGAAAGTTGAGTTTATAAAATTAAACTGAAAAATGTGGCTACTTCCTTTGTTCACTCAATTTTATCCGATTCTAAGAACTTAAGATAATTTGATAGTAATTAATTTATAATATTATCCTTTAGATGTCGATGAAAGCTTGTTTCATTTTTTTTGTTTCGAAGAATTCTGGTCTATATATTTTTTATAAAATTATAAGAAACTAGATTTCATTTTGAGAAAACATTACTTTTGGTGTAAACTATAGTTTAATTTTAGTCCATATTTACATGGTGAAATAACGAAAAAAATTTCCCAATGTAAAATTTGATGCCTTTCAATACTAAAAGGCATATTTATTGGCCTATTCTGCTTAATGAGAGAACACGCCACTGGATAAGAGAAAATTAAAAAAAAAAAAATAGTTTTAAGGGCATTTTATCAAATGTTTGATAGTTTTTCCGTAATGTTGAAAAAAGTATTGAGAATTTTGATAAATTACCCATAAAAGTACCTTCTTGAGGAAAATTCTGATTCAAAAAGTTTCTTGGTTAAAACTTTTGGACAAGTATTTCCATGCGAAAATTTGTACACTTAATAAGAAAAACAAATTCAATGTGAAAATACTAACTTTTTGCTCCATTCAGTATCTAAAAATGGTCTCAGAAGGAACAAACGACTCATTACCGAAAAAATGTGTTAACGATAATCGTATACATTCATCAGTCATTGATTTGCGATTTTGTAGTTTTTTCCAAATAGAACCCGAAATCGTGACTAAAAAAAGAAACCAAATTTCAGGATTTTGCACGGTTTTTTTCGCATCAAAAAACAAATGTTAAAATTACAATGCCAGAAACCCTACTTACTCCTCATCTAAGTCAACCCAGGAACCAATTCGGTATTTTTTGATTAAGTCGTCAGTCGGTAGCTTGAAATTACACACGCGTTTGACACGTCACTCGCAGCTCTTCAGACGAGAACTTAAATCGGATACGGTCATCCGGTCTGCGTATTCGTTCACGCGTTATTTTTCCACGTCTGGCTCGGCCACTGACCTCAGCACAGCCGTACAGTGTAAACTCTTACGGACGTCACGTCGTAGCAGTCGCAGTGCGGGACCGTTAACGACGACAGTGCCACCCCCCCCCCATCCGACAAGGGTAAACATTGCTTTGGCGTGTGTGGTAGACCAGACCGTGTGCGCACGAAGTGTAATGAGTGTGTACGAGCGAGGTATGGTAATTATTTCATATAATAGGCTAATACAGCGCGACAGGTTTCACACTGAATAAAACTGGTGTCTTTGACAACAAACAAATGCTTTTTTTTCAGATTCACATCTAGCTTTTGATTGAAAAAATGTCCGTCGTGAGAGACCGAGAAAAACGTTGTACTAATAGTGGTGTGAAGTCGAGGTGAACTCGAAGACAGACGGAAACGCGTTAGCTGCATTTTAGCGGCTATACTCATGTCATTATAAAAGGATATTTGGATAAAAATAAAAAAATCGATGACCCTCATCGGAATCAGGAAGATATGGAAAATGGAATTAATGGTATACAGTGGCGCACATCAAGGGATTCAGGGGTGTCGATTGACACCCCCATGAAAATCGGTGGGTGATTATAGTTGGACTTGAAACTTATTTTTACGTCTATTGTTTATTATTTATAGCATCTTAAAAAAAATTATATAATGAAAACAACATTTTTATCACGTTCATACTCAAATTTTATAGGTGAAATAAGAATATTTATTTTCAACAGCCCTGTGAAAATTTTACTGTGCGCCACTGTTGGTATGTAATCGGAAGGAGTTAACACTAAGTTAAGCTGATCGCATTTTGGCTACACAAAACGACTAAGAAGGTTTGATCAGGCGAATAGACATGCCGAAGAGTTATTGTATAGACTGTAGAGTACAAAATGGAAATGATTAGCAAATGATAGGAAAATATTTGATTTTCGTTACAATGGACTTACAAAGCCAAGAAGAAGAAAATATTGGCTTCAATCGGGGCGTTGACAACGATATTAACATATATAATATATAGGTGTCCGATTGGCCGGAACTGCGCTTTATTTTTTGTATCGAAAATTGCGTGAAGGAACTGGGCTTAGAGATAATGGTGGTGTTTTTCATGGTTTTGAAAAAATATCCCGTTTTTTCCACGCAGTTAATTTATAATTTTTATATTTTTATTATTTAAAAAATTTTGCTTGATTTACAATATTTTTTTTATATTAAAATCTATACTTTTCAGTAGTATATTTTTAGATTCAATTCGTATAGATACGATGTTTGCCTATTATACGCGCCGACCGTATGTTTCTATGTCGGTTTTTTGAACCAGAACCGAAAATTTTGGTTTTTCCAAAACATTTAGTTCCATAATTTTTGGAACGCGAAAAAAAAAAACGGGATCAAAGCAGCCCGGAGAGACGAGTTCTTCTCGGAAGGAGGTGGAGGAAGGACGTGGATATCCACGTCGAGCCGAAAAGTACCGAGAAAATGTCGAATCCGCCGCCGCCGGGCGTTCAAACGAAACGTTTCGAGAGCATTGGAAACGGAGCCGCTGCTGCAGGGCACATCGCCGCTGCGGTAGCGACGGGTCGGCACGTGATGAAAATACGCGATGTCGTGTATTATTATTATTATTATTATACGCCTACACGTGCGCACGCAGTCACGTTAAAAGCTTCGCAAAGTTTATACATTGTTATATATATATGTGCGCACGCGCGTACAGTGTAAACGACGTTATTACGTACGAGACGACTTACGATACACTGAAAATAAGGCGAACGAGATCTCGGCGGCGGGCGTCTATCCGTCGTTGTAAATTTGATTTGCTCAGAGTGCCTCGCGGGAAAACTACCTTTTAAACGGCGGCACGGCTCGTAAACGCATCAGACGAAGCCTCCTCGCCGGCTCCTCTTCTACCGCCATAAAAAAAAAAAAAAAAACACCTACTATGGACATCCGAGAGCTACCGCGCGGAGACGACACACGCGCGACCGTATTGGATATGCCGGTCCTCCTTCGCCACGACTCACACTTCATACCGATTGGTTGTATTACTCTGTTATTAGTAATAAAAAAAAATGTATATATTATATTATAATGTCACGTCTCTTTAACGTCTCTTCTTGTGCGTATAATATTTTATATAATATGTCATCCATCGACCTCGACGAAAAAGACAGTAAAAACATTTTTAAAATTTTTCAAAAGAGCCGATTAAAAAATGTCAAAATGTAAATTTGTATTCTGTTTTTTTTTCATTTTATTAATTGTTATTTTTTATTTTAGATTCTAAACAAAGTGAAGAAACTAGTGTTTTTTTCAATGATGTTCATTTATTTTTACTTTCCTTTTTTTTTCTTCGTAAAAACTTTTTCGTTTGGAAATACTCGTTCAAAAGTCTGGACTTGCAACTTTTTGAAACATGATTTGCCTCTAGATGGTATTTTAAAGACGTTATTTTTCAAAGTTCTCAATTTTTATTCTTATTATTTTTTTTTTTAAGGAGGAAATACTACTCAAACTTTGACATTAAAGATTAGGAATCTACCATTTTTTGATCCAAACAATATGGAAATTTAGACATAAATAGACAATATATATTTTGGCACAATAAAATTTTGAAGAAGTGAAAAAAAATTGGGATATTTTTTTTATTTTTACTATTTCTGTTAACACTTTTTCATTTAACTTACGAAACCGGATTTGCCTTTAGTTGATACATTTTTAATTTTTTTTTTGTATTTTGCGATATTTTTTTTTTTTTTTAAATTATTTTTTTAACGGAAAACCGAGATTAGTCTTCTTATTTTTATTATTCCTGTCATGATTTACGCCACGAGATTTTTGAGAACCTCAGAAGCCGGCGGCTTAGCGAAAATTGTCGAAACCTAGCGCGCCACTCGTTGAAATAGTAGTTTTGCGTTAAGAAATGTCCATTTTAATGTACCTATCGCACTCGCGAAACGCCTCAAAATCGGTTTTTGATTCCGTTGACCGACGCGAGATCACCGTGAAAGTTTTTGCGCGATGCGACCTACAGCAACACACCCGTACGCCTACGCGTATAATAACAAAACGTGCACGTGTTCGTGTCTCCCCTCGGAAAAAAGGTAGACGAAGTATAGTGTTATTATTAGTATTGTTGTTACGATTACACCCATTACGCTCGACGAGAGATGCCAGATGCGTGAAACGTTTTAAAACAGACGCTTTCAATTTGTGCGCCGCCGCGGTACTCTAACCCACGCGTCGTTTGATAGCTGCGGCACAGGGGTTTAATCGCGGTGCGGTGAGGTGGTTGGCCCGGCACGGCGGCAAAACGAACCCAATTTAAAATAACAGTATGGAAATATTATTATTATTATTATTATTATTATTATTATTGTTACCATCGTTATCGTTATTATTATATTTTCCCGAATGAAAATCGTTTTACACCGACGTGCCAAATTTTAATTATACATATTGCATAATATACAAAATATCGTTTTGCTACTTGTATAGACGTTTTATTGATGTTAAAAAAGTGGCTGAATCCTGCTGAGAACCGGTTTTGAAATACAAGTAAAGGTATTCTATAGATATTAATGTACACTGAATTCTAAATTTCTGCGTGTTAAGGATAATAAACGGTGTGATGCAAAATAATAATTGGGGAAAAATCAGTGATGTGAATACCATCAACAACGATAAAAAAATATTCTGACATTGAAAACGTTGTTTGCTTGTGATAACTGATGAAATCAAACGATCTGTTTTTCGAATTTCGCACCGTATTGACATTAGCGCAATTAGGACAAAATATTTGAGGAGCTAATATGATTATTTTAAAAATATTAAGTAAAAACGGAAATAATGTCGAAAATGAGGATTTCTTGATATCTATTTCAGTAATTAAGTTGTCCCTACAAAAATTAATAGAACTAAAAACTTGAAATTTTCAGTTATCATCAACCATAGTGTAATATAGTGAAAAAAACTTACACCATTACAGATAATTATTATATTTTGGAAATGTTTGGGTTTTTGTGAGTTTTAATCTAACAAAATGTTAAATTCTTTATGCTATGATCAAAAAATGTAATACACCCTTACTCATACATGTGTCTAGCGATCCTAAACCAAATCTTAAAAATTAAGAAACAATTTTTTTTTATTTATAATTAATTTGTAGGAAATTGCATGAAACCGGTCATTTTCATGTAAAATAATGATTTTTTACCTGCCAAAACCTTACAATGAGTATTATTTAAATTACGCTCAATATTTTCTTTAGCCAATAGATTTCTTATATTCCTAATACAATTTACATGTTGACAAATGTTCAATGAATAAATGGCTATAAGCGTTTAAAATAATAATTACACTTAAAATAATTTTTCATTGAGTGTGACCATAATTGTATAGGATATAGAGGTAAACTATTTTGGCTAACATACGAAATATAGTGCTCCAAAAATTGTTTAATGGGTAACTTTTATATATTATAGTACAATTAAAAATTAATTTAAAGTTTTAATGAAATAAATTTTGCTAGAATTTGTCGAAAAAATTTGTCGGAAAAAAATGTTGACTCCCATTAGATAATTTACTCATCAGACTATTTCAGTCGTTTGCGCCGTGTTTTCTTTTATTTACCAATTTCGTTAAATTATTTTGGTCGTGACAACATACAACATACTAATCATAATCATTTATATTTATTAGCTCTAGTAGTAGGATTTAGCCACTAAGTAGTTAAAAAAAATAAAAATATCAAAAATGTATTCTTTTTGGAATCGCTTAGTTTATGATTCTTAATAAAACGGAAAAATGTTCATAGGTAAATACACAATAATAAAATAAAATAAAATATATATTTTTTTTTCAATTATTATTTTATATACCCATATAATATTATGTATAATATGTTTCTTTATTTTATGATCTATAATTGTTTTAAATTCAAATTTATCCTAATAAGTGGGTTTGAAATAGGATAAAAATGATGGTTGCTATAAATTACTTTGAGAACATTTATATTGTATTCAGTAAATTAGGTAATTGAAGTTCGAGCAAGAGAATAATATTTAGAAAATTAGAAAAACAACAATAGTGGGACAGGGACAGGGCGATGAGCTAAAATATATTACGCATTTTATTATTGGAGGTGAAATACTCATAAATAATATCAATGGAATTTTTATATGCGCCAAAAAAAAACGTAAACGAACACTGGTTATGTGATATATTTTTTATTTCGACGAATTTTCTCATTTCCTTGCGGATGCCAATTTGTTGTTGGGCTCGTGTGTGTGTGTGTGTGTGTGTTTTGAGGAGAAAGTAAACAATGAGTCGACCTCGAATATAAAAAAAAACCGTTTGCGCACATAACGTTTTATGTACCCGCGGTGTAATACGTCCGAATAAATTGAATTGAAAATGTTATTTTTAAACATGCAATATAATATAACAGTCTCGAGATCCTCGGGTTATTGTAACCGAATCCCCGGCCCCTGTGGATATTCCTTATAATATAAGGTAAGTATTATTACATATTATATATAATATATATGTATACCTTCATAGCGCGCGGACCCCTGCGCGATATTATTATTATTATTATTATTATTATTATTATTGAAGAACCCCGGGAACGGCAACAAATAAAATTCGCATGCGACTTTAATATCGTGCTACCACCACACGACTATTATTATTATTATTATTATTATTAGGTATTATTATTTATAACCAATGATCGAAGTATCGATCGCCACACGTTTATATTATATAATATATATATATATATATATATGTAGAAAAAAAATAAACTTTGTTTTTATTCCGTCCCGTCGTTAATTCCGCCAGCCATAACGGTGACGTTTTTTTTTTGTTTTTTTCGCGCCCGAATACAATATTTTGAAAATCGTTTTTGTTTACTTTTGTTCGGCTTTTATCGTACTTAATACACCACATTCAAAAGTTTATCCACCGTAAACATAAGGTGTTATAATAAAATCGTAAAACGCATTATTCATCGATACTCCTCTCTTCGCTCCTCGTATAATAATAATAATATCTATGAATACGGAATTTTATTTTTATTATTATTATTATTATTTTGAATATTATTATTTAGAATTAAACGATACGACCTTTGGAAATAACGAATTATGTTTTCATATAATAAATGTATGTATCTAGTTTTTCGCTCGAATCCCCGAGATAACACAGCGAGTCCAATGGAAATTTGCTTCGCACTCGAACTACAGTCCACCAAAGTGATAAATTTAAATTAGCATAATATCCTTTTGCTTATTTCAGCATAATTTTACGTTTTATCTTTTCGGGGCGATACTTTGATGATTTTTTTTTCTCTTTTATATTATTATAATTTATTTTTTACGCATTGTGGCTCGCGCAGATAGGACATAATAACGTAATAATAAAATACAAAATATATATACAAGTATTTTACAGTTTAATAAGGGTTTTTTTTTTTCTACACTATAGTAACGAACGCGTAATTGATACGTGGTGGGAACCACGAGCACGTTTAGTACATTATTATAATAATATTTTGTCGGCGCATCTCGTTCGCTCGGACCGCGTGTAATATTATAACGATGACATGGTATATTTTGTTTCGAAAAGGCTTTGTGATTTATTTAATTAATGAAAACTGCGGTAGTGTGTAGCTTACCGAAAAATGTTAATTTTGCGAAAGTGAATAATTACGACGACGCACAGTGAAAACGCTGTGCTTCTTCGTGTCCGTGTAATTTTTCTTACTTTGCTGCAGTTGTTATTGTGTCAAACACAGCGTCTCGAGCTCCTGGGGTCGTTTATATCACCGTCGCGTGGGAATTTTAATTCGCAAAATCCCGAAGGTGACACCACCCGCCTACACCGTATCACACAAAACAATCTCGACCATTTAATATAACGTGACGACAATGGGGCGGATACTATTTTTGCTCGTCTAAGCAGTCCTAATTGAAATATAAACTACTCAATTGGTTAAGTCAGTTTGTAAGACTATAGGGAAAATAATAATTTTACATCGTGTATTCATTTGTAAAGAAACATTCATTAAACATGTTCACCCCCTTTTTTGGTAGTAAAAATTTGTAATTATTATTATTATTTTTTTGATTGTTCAATTTACTTAAGGATAATGTTAACTTAAGGATGTCCTGCAGTGATACAAACCAAACTTTCCTTTTCAAACGGTAACCCGTTATTCTATCTATTGATTTTTATTTAGGTAATTTTCCGTGAGTCTTGATTTATCGAAATCAAAATTGGAACGTGTGGCTATTGAATTATTTTAAGTATTAAAGATAATAATATAGCTCCTTAAATACGTAACGTAATAAATTACCTATATGTATATTATTATACTCATTATAGTTATGGATAACTAATCATTATGAATTTATATTTTTAGTAAATATTTCTGATTAAAGGTTAATTGTGTAGATTCATAAGTAATTAAAAATTGATTTTCAAGTGATTATTATCCTTTGTGCTTAAATTTGAATAATTCAAAAATAACTTGTTCAAATAATGATTTCAATACTAGGAAATTCACAAAAATGAGAAAACTAAACCAGAATAAAAAATATCAAAGTTAAAATTGAAGGTTGCCATTTGAAAAAAAATAAGTGAAATAAAAAAAAATCCGGACATACTTTGCACGATGGGTGTACTTCGCACGACGGGTGGTATTCTCTTGACGGGCGTATTAAATTGTAAAGAAACGATAAATCATTTCTTCAGTAAAACGATTCTGAACGGAGGAAGTTAATAATATAAGAAAAAAAAATTTTTCGAAAAATGTCCAACATTTTTTTTCACATTTTCAAAATGTTCTTGAGCCAAAATCTATTTTATAGGATTTTCTATCTATGTTTAAATTTTCATAAAATTCGAATCAAAAAATGAGGGTTTCCGAGTTGTTTTTGTCAAATTTTGGGTAGTTTTTTCCAAAAAAAAAATTGAAGAACTGAGAAATTCAAAAAATGACCTCTCTAAAGTAAAATCTAGAGGCAAATCCGGTTTCAAAAACTTATTGATTGAAACTTTTGAACAAGCATTTCTATACGAAAAGTTGTACACAGAAAAAAAAAGAAAGAAAAAAATAAAAAAAATAAACATCATTGTAAAAACACTAGCTTCTTCACTTCATTCAGAATCTAAAATATATTTTATGAAAATCATGGTTTTTACAGAAACTTGAACATTCCGAAAAAAAAATTCGAAATTTTCGTATTTTTATGACCAAATGGGAGTTGGAGGGAGTGAATATGTTCAATGAATCACCCCGTTTAAATGTATTTTGTTTAAAGCGTGTACCGAGAACAAATAATACCGAATGGAATTCGATTATTTTAGTAAATTAATAAAAACGAAAGAATTACTCGTTAAATAATATATAATATTTTGCGGGTCACATAGATCTCGCCGAATCGCTGCATCACGTGGTGGTCCGACCCGGACGAATCTGGCGCGGCGACGGACCAAAAAGGTTTTAATCGCGCGCGAACGGAAGGAAACGCGGCAAAAACGGACCGCGCGTGGATACCGACCGAGAAAAACCGCTCTTCTACGTTTTACGCCGACAACGAGAGTTTATCTCGGCCGCAATACGTTATAATATTATCATATTATTATAATACACCTACTTTGTGCGTAATATCATAATATTATGCGCGTACATGCGATTATAATATAATAATATTATTAATATGAATTTCACGAGGGGCACGGAGAGGTTCTCCGGACGGTCATTAGCCGGGTCGGCGATGAATAGTTTTAACGCTCGCCCCCGCTCCTCCCTCGTATAGTCGCTTTAATAAAATAATAATAATAATAATAATAATAATAATGAGAATAATAATAACAGTATCCGCACTCTTCTGGCCGCCTCGCCTATGGGTCACGATGATTCGGTCGGATAAGAACGCACACGAGTATACATAGTAGTTGGCGAGCGGTTCGCACCCGGCCGGCTGGTGAGTTCGGGGGACGCGTTGCAAATGGCGCAAAGTTCAGAACATACTAGTACGGCGATTACCGATTACGACGACGATGTGGTAACGGGGTGCCAACCTAAACGATGTGAAGGTACGACTGAGAGCCTTACTGCCCGCGTGTGCACGAGTATATGTCGAGGATTTTGCTTTTATAAAATTCCTCAGAGTATCATTATTGGAGCGGTAAGACTAAAGTGATCATATATTTTTTTAGTCAAAACGGGGGGGGGGGGGAAATCATCATTTTTGTTATAACCTTATTTTTATGAATTTAATGATTATTAGTGAAATCATATAATATTTTGTTTTTTGAGAACAAAAATATTGAATTAATTTATTACAATTAATAATAGGTATGCTATTTGATTATTTTAAAATGTGATAAGATTAAATTTTTTTTTACATTTTAAATTCAAGGTATATGGTATATAAAAAAGTAACTTAAAATGTCAGCAAAGTGAGCACCCTGTAGAATTTTTTCATCTTTCAGAAAAAAAAAAAATTATATTCAAATATTTTCAGTGGTTAAATCAAAAAATTAATTTTACGTAACCACTGGTGATTGGGTCATTATATTTTGTTATTTTTACGATATCATGGAAGTAACATATCACTAATTTCGCCGGTTGGTATCTGGTGCTTGTTGATACACCATTCTGCAGATGTATTAAAAATACTTCCAAATATAGACGAGAATGAATATCTTATTTCAGAAATAGAAGCAAACTATGTATCCATATTTCACTTCAGTATATATAAGTTACTTACTATAGCCCCTTAATAAATAGCCACACCCGTCCCCCTTAATAGAAACGATTATTCGTCAAAAAAAAAAAAAAAATAGATTTTTGTTATTCTCAGGACCATTGTAGGAGCATTGTACCAACACGATTAATCATAATCACATCATAAGCAAGCACGAATTTATTTTTCCAGAATTTTTTATTTTTTTTTTTCAAAGTTGGCAACAGTGACGCACTTCACTAGTGCGCATATTTGTGAACAAAGATTTGTTGTTACCGTCAGAAATTTAATAAAATCGAAATTAAAAAGCTGCATAGGTAACTCAATCGAGTCCATCGCGGGATTTTCGATAGACATTATAAAATCAATTTATCAAAAAAACATTACTTGGCCTAATTATAATGATTAATATGTATTATTATTGTTGATCTGTAATACTGTTAGAAATAAATTACTACCACTACGTTTTAATAATGCAAATAAGTATAACGATAATCATTTTTTTTTTTTTTTTTTCATTTATTGGATTGCAGTATTTTGTATGAATGCAATTGCGAGCTACTAAAGGTTTGAGACCATCACGCTCAGTCATAGTATTAAAACACACGCGTTCGGCAGATAGGCGATTGAGCGAGATGAAGTGGTGGAATTTTCTAGTACACCCGAAAAAAGCGAGAAAATCTGGGTTAGTACGTGGGGCATTGTATCGTTGCCTGCACGTGATGTCGTGGTATTATAATAGCAAGTGGCCCGTGCACGCAGAAAATGGCAGTACAGTAGCCATTTTCGTTTTCACCGACATCACAATGTACAGTTTGCGTTGACGTCACTGGACCTGAGAGACGATAATAGTAGAAAGGGAGAACAGAAATTTCGGAATGAAGAGAGAGAGAGAGAGAGAGAGAAATCTGTGAAATCAAATAACAAATGTTGGTAAATTGTTCACTTAAATAACTATTTGAATTGTATAAATAATAAATTTTGGTTTAAATAATCATCATCAGTAATCGGATTAAACAAAGTCAATTATACGAGACTAAATAGAAAAGTAACTTTCAAAAAGAACACATTGAAAAATTGAGCGTTTGACGTAAAGATTATAATAGTAGAGATAATTATATTAAACAGAACTCGGTAAAATTGATACTGATCTAATATAAACTTCAGTAGAATTTTAATTATAAATCCAATTAACGACATTTTTTTTTTCACGTATATTTAGAAATAAAAGTTACTTTATAAATCTCTATTTGATGGCAAATATAATATAAAAATTAATTTTTTTCTTCGATTTACTACTAGAATTACAAATAGAAAAAATATAAAAATATTACAAGTTTAAAAAGACGGTTTTTAAATTAATTTTATAATGTAATTCCATAACTATTCTACCTCATATCCTAAGCTTCATATATCCTATGTATTAAATATTCAGCTGCACAGCAATTTACATTAAATTATCAAAGACATATTAAAAGTGCTAGTTGAGTATCTTTTGATTTTTTTTTAATATTATTCAATATTCACAATAATTACTAGGTTTTGAGCATAGGAAAGAAGCTAGTGTTTTTACTATAAGGTTTATTTTAGATTCTGAATGGGGAGAAAAATATATTGGTTTTACAAATCTGTATTTATTATTTTTATTTTTATGGATGTTATTAGATAGCAATACTTATCTAAAAGTTTTGATTAGTAGATTTTTAAACTGGAAAATATAGCATATAGTTGCTACTTTTAAGAGGTAATTTTCCTTTTTCTTCATTATTTTTTATTAGCGTATGGAAAAACTACCGAAAATTTACAAAATACCGTATAATATGCCATAATCTTAAACTATTTTCACTCTGTGATCCCTTTAGTTTTGATTATTCTGTGCATGTACCATTAGAGATGGGAAGTTCTTCGAGAGTGAAAGAATCCCACGTAAAACAGACCAACAACACCTACGCAGAAGAAATTTTTACCTATACCTACTTTTATACGGTCCATTGTGACTTCCATCTTTGGTTACCAATGTAGTCACCCGAATGTATATTTTTATTTTAGATTCTGAACAAAGTGCAGAAACTTATGATTTTACAATGATGATTATTATTTTATTATTTTTTTTCTCTTTTTTGTAAACACTTTTTTGTATAAAAATACTTGTCCGAAAGTTTTGTTCAATATCTCTGTAGAACCGGAATCACACCCAGATGGTACTTCAAAGCCGTCATTTTTCCATTTTCTCAATACTTTTTCCAAAAACGGGGAAAAACTGTCGAAAAATTAACGAAAAACAGCAAAATACGCAATTACCAAAATTTCCGTAAAATTGAAAATTACTTTTTGACATAACTTCTAAAATAATGCAGCTAGGAATTTGACATTTTTGCCAACCACTAAAAATAGCTACGAGAACATTTTATAAAAATTTCAATCAATTCGATCAATTTTGAGTTAACTACAGCATTTTGAAAATTTCGGAAATTTCTCATTTTTTGTTAGTTTTTATGTAATAAAATATTTGATTGTTGATATTAAGACTTGAAAATTTAATATGACCTCACTGACATATATGTCTAATTGACCTGAAAAAATCTCGAAAATCGTTTGTCAAATTTTTTTTTATACCTGCCTGAAGTTAGAATTTCGACTAAATTCGTTAGTTTTATCTAAAATTACGCACTTTAACGTACATATAAGAAAATTGGCCCAACCGATTGTTTTGAAATTTAAATTGAAAATTGAAAATAGAGAATTTCATTGTGAATATTTTGGTGCAATAAAATTTCTTACGGACAAAGAATTAAACATTTTACAAGGGTTTGATTGAAAAAAAATCGGAGAAAGTACGGTCAAATTACCTATTTTATTACATAATTGTTATTAACACACAAAAGGTTGATCGGTAATGTTTTATTGTATCTTCTTAATTATTGTTGTTATTATAATAATTATCATAATATTAATGTTAATTGACCGGTGGTATGTATAATGTAATATTTTAATAGTTTAAAATCTTATTTGATTGAATATCCTAACAGCCAATTATGTATGAACATAGTTTCGACCAATGACAATCGTTTTGCTTTCAATAATAAAATAAAATTCATAGCAGTCGTTAGACCGTCGTCTCGTCGTCAGTGTTCAAACCGATGCAGCAAGGAGAGGTCGTCTCGCTGATCGGTTT
>JAIPRM010007433.1:0-17196 GCA_025469315.1 Stegophylla sp. TES_Ste_2020 | reverse complement strand
TTCGTTCAGAATCGTTTTACTGAAGAAATGATTTATCGTTTCTTTAAAATTTAATACGCCCGTCAAGAGAATACCACCTATCGTGCGAAGTACACCCATCGTGCGAAGTATGTCCGCTTTTTTTTTTTCTGTGTACAACTTTTCGTATGAAAATACTTGTCCAAAAGTAACTTTTTGAAATCGGATTTGCCTCTGGATTGTACTTAAAGAGAGGTCATTTTTTGAATATCTCAATTCTTCAATTTTTTTTTTGGGAAAAAATACCCAAAATTTCACAAATACGACTCGGAAACCATTATTTTTTGGTCCGAACAATATGAAAATTTAAACATAAATAGAAAATCATATAAGAAAGATTTTGGCACAAGAAAATTTTGAAAATGTGAAAAAAAGTTTTTAGACATTTTTCTAACATTTTTTTTTCTCGTTTATTTTTTATATTATAAACTTCCCTCATTCAGAATAGTTTTATTCAAGAAATTATTTATAGTTTCTTTAAAATTCAATACACCCGTCAAGAGAATCCCACCCGTCGTGCGAAGAACACCCATCGTGCGAAGTATGTCCAGCTTTTTAGATTTAGTCGAATTGCATCCGAATGGTTCCCGTTTAATTACTCACATTTTCTTTCTCGATTTTACACGCTTAGGACTGTAAAGTAAGATTAGCTAATAATGTGCGTTAATATGTGTTCAAAAAAAAAAAAAAAAAAAATGATATAATATATACAATTTTAAATCGTTGATTTGGAAGTCAACTAGTTGACACTTAGGTGTACAAAATACAAATAATAAAATTTAATAAATACAATTTAAAACCACTGATTTGTAAATTTAAAGCAAAACTTTCTTTAAATACTAAATTCTCCTAACCTTCTTATTAATGTAATCAGTCGTGCATTTTCTAAGTATTTGTTATTTCTTTCCCGTTTGCTAGTAAGTTTTCTTCGATTATTACTTCGAAATTTAATATAATCTAGCATCTGAATGCTATTTGAAATAGGTTAATTGTGTTAAAATTAAAATTGTGACTATTTTACCTGTACACAAACGAAAACCAATTTGGCTATACGCCTGTACCTATTAAAATAACTTTTTAAAACGGGAACCAATTCGGTTGCTTCCCTAAATTTTTATGGCGTTACACGGAAAAAACAATCCCCCCCTATCCGCGCCGGACGCCGAACAGTCGAATTTCCGAAAAGAACATAACGCGTGATGCGACTAAATCAGTCTCTCCCCCTCCCCCCCAATCTTAACCGGCGAAGACTTTGAAAAGTTTCGTTCTCCTCCCCGCCCGTCCGCTAAATATTTCCTCTAAATATCATATAACATGTTTAGTAATTAATAAATGTCTCATAAATGTCTCGCAAACCTTTTGGCCGGGCAATAAATCGTCTTTCGTTTTATTGAATAACTATAAAATACGTATATAGATTCACGTTAAAAACGCGTTATAATGTTATTATAATAGTAGTAGTTTACACTAATAAAGCGATTAAGATCCCGCGGGCGCTAACGTATTGCTATGAAAACACTAAAATTAAGTCGTTTATCTGTAATAGTTTACATAGTAGAAACACACGGCACTTTGTCGCTACAAGAACATATTATTATTATTATTATTATCATGTAAGGCCGTGTTGTTAGCCGCTGTTGATAACACGCTGTTACGCGATTAAAAAGCGAAACTATTTTGTGCGACGAAATTCACGAGAGCTATTACGTCTTTAACTCGCTTAAGTCGTACATCTTATTCAACCCCAAAAGCATTCCTAAAATACTTTGACGGCACAACCTCGTTGACGACGACGACGACGTTCAAAAAACCCTTCAAAACGTTCAATTATTATATTTTGTCGTTATTCGAGACTTGACATTTTATTTCGTTTACGGAATATAATAATATGTTTATTTACATCCGAATACACTACCATTTGCATTTTAAACAGCATTACGATTATATACTTATATTTTATTCCTCAAAAAAAAAAAAAAAACTTTCCGAGATACATGCGGTGTATGAGTACTTGAAAACTTTCGCGTATAACTCTCGTCTATTATAGATCGAAAATTCTATACAAACAGTACTCTCGCAGAAGACACAATTGTTAACACTTTCTACAACTTTTTTCGTGGATATTTCCCGTGGAATCGTACTTCAATGGAGAATTCCCGAATTACATTTCTTTCGAATAACATTTGAACGACTGTTGATAGAAAAAAAAAAAAAAGACACAATAGTTAAACCGTTTCAATTACATTTTATCATTTGTTAAGATTTCTTGAACACAAAACATTGACCCATTAATGATTATTCAATATTCCATTGGAATTTATTTTGATATTAAGACCCGATTATTGCATATTGTATTATTATAAGCCAATCGAAACACATGTATAATACGGATGATACGATTTAGCCAATTATTTTCTTGTACATTTACTGGAAAATCTCATAAATCATAATTTATTTAAATACAAAATATAAATACATTTTCCAAATATATTCTAAACGTTTCACGCTCA
This sequence comes from Stegophylla sp. TES_Ste_2020, assembly GCA_025469315.1. NCBI lineage: Eukaryota > Metazoa > Arthropoda > Insecta > Hemiptera > Aphididae > Stegophylla > Stegophylla sp. TES_Ste_2020. Next base: position 14,668 of record JAIPRM010007433.1, on the reverse strand, counting down.
ACAATATTATCTATTGGTCATTTCGATGTTCGAATTTCATTTCCACTACTGACACCCGTTTCACGTGTTGGCGAATTCAACCCTTACGGTCATCTAATAATATTCTTCTCTAACTGGACTACCGTTTTGTATATCTCACCCCCCCCCCCCGCTTATCTAGAGTACCATTTTGTCACATGGCACGTTTGTCACTTTATACCCCCATTCTGCAGATCACCAAGAACTTCGACCTTCATGCATTGTTTCGTTTTTAAATAATCCTTTTGAACAATATAATCTAATTTGGTTTTATGCGAATTTCCACGATAGTACGAATATACACGATACACCGATACTTTCAATATTTACTACAACAGCATATTACTCACCGTCAAATTATCGTTAGTTCGATAGATTTTATCACAAAATAAAATTAGTCAATTGACTACAAATTATATTTATTTACAAACTCGATATTTCATACACTAACGAACAACGACAGCGGATGAGATCAAAAAAGTAAAATAATTATGTTTTTACTCTTTTTTTTTTCTTATCGTACACGCGTTAATGAAACGCAACAGAACGTTATTCTATTAATTAAACAACATACTTTAAAAGAGTCGGGTCAGGTCAGATAATTGTGTAACAGCACTTAGGATATTAAGTTTTCCGAGAATATATTTTAATTTAATTATAAAATCTAGGAAACGTAAACTATAATATAATGATATTATGTTTTCTTGACATCGTGTCCCGGATTTTCAAGGTAATTATCATAATAAATTTAACTGTTGAAAAAACAACTTGTTAATAGCGATAATAATACATTTGTATGTTTTATGCGTAGAAACAAATCTACTTTCATTGTCCAAATCTGAGGAGAACAGTCGTCTAATTTTTTACATGATTATCCTATAATTCAGTCTTGTTGACCTAGGAAACTTTCTGTGGCACGCATTTTGTCCTGTTTTTAATGCCGTTATTTCTTAAACATTAGCGAATTCACGAATTTACATAATATTAATTTTTTGGTAAAACGTTTTTGTGAAACTTTTACGGTGAAAATCATTCAAGCCTTCGGGAATAAAATATATCTTCTTGGTGTGAAACTATTTTCTCTTATGTACACGACTATCGTTCCCTGCCCTTGTGATCATTCCATAAATAATGAAATTATATTTGATTTGAACGTAACAAATGAAGTTACTGTAAATAAACGTTTATATAAAATTAAGGTTTTTTGAGATTTTCTTTTGGCGTTCCCAAATCGGTATTGCCGAATTTCTCTTTTTCTGTGTCCTCTTTTATATTTTTCGAAACATTTTCACTTTAAACCAACGCGCGTACGATAGATGAAACAAAATATAATATATTTTATGTATGTTTCGAAGTCTTTTAGTACCAACAGAGACACGTTCGGCACACAATATAAGAACACAACAGAAAATAGAAACAGTTCGAAAAATTACATTGTTCTTCTGGGGAAACTTATAAACCGTCCGCCGTGTTGAATGCAATAATAATCGGTGTAATCAGAAAAAAAAAATCTATAATTTCACATTGCCTATTTTCGTGATTATAATACTACTATTATATTACCTGTTAATTCTGGGGTTCTTAATCGGTGGTCCATGGAGCCTCAAGGGGTCCGTAAATGATTAATCTGGAGTCCATGAAGTGGCTGTGATATGTTTCTTTTCAGGTAATTCAAAAATAAATCGCATGAAATTAATTCAAATTATGCGATTGATGAAGACTAAAATTAGAAACTGTTTCATTTACACTATTAATTTGTACTATGAATTTTATTGAATGAATATTATACATATTTGATATTACATAATATTCATTATTTTCCTAAGCACGAGAGGTTTTTCATATTTTGGTAATACCAAATATGTTCGATAATTTATTAAGATAATAGTTATAACTTCATATGAATTCCGCTACTTAAAAGACAACGGGACACGCCATTCATAATAGACATTATATTTATTTATATTTTTTTTTCTGGTTATAAGTAAGAATTCCTATTTTTGTTAGCCACGTCTGAAAAGTACAAAGACAATAGTTGTGGTAGAAACGATCTAATTTTTTTTAGCATAAAATAAATTATTGCATAATCTATTATAGATAAATTTTAGTATTATAATTAAAAAGTAATTCAAAATGTATTGTTTACTCTTTTTTTAGGGGGTAGGGGAAGGAGGTCCGTAGTAAAAACTTTTTACTTGAAAGGGGTCCCTGAACCAGAAAAGGTTAAGAACCTATGTATTAATTGAATACGTTATATTTTTATCAGGTTATGTTTACTCATGCGTTTGTTGGATAACAGAGTCTTGTAAAAACCGTCACGAAAAGCGTGCTGTCAAACGCAACATAAAACTGAAAACAATTAATATCAGTTTTTGTAGTCAAACTGGTGCTCGCGTTCAATACGGTGGATGGCTTTTCGGGGCGGCCAGAGGTTTCCATTCCGCGTGTTCATTTGTTCTGTGCATCCACCGTGTGAAATTCGCATCGAGTGTATTATATAAGATTTTCTATTTTTGACCACGTTTTCTCGAACGCGTTAACGAACGGCGGAAACGAGCGTCAGTGTCGATTTCGTTCGCACCGTGTTTTTAATGGGGACGAATCGGACACAAAAACAAGAGATCCCTGGCAAAGTATAACATTGTTATCGTCGCGCTAGTGAAACCAATAAAAGCGTGCTGAAGGCGTTCCGCCGCAGTGGCTGCGCACACGTCCTCTACTACTGCGTCTCAACGTGTCCGTTCTAATATAATATCGAAACACATACATGACATTTACGGCTTTTTCTAATCAAAGAGAAAAACAAAATCGACCCTCACTGGTCCGCGTCTAACCCGCAGAGACAGACATCGTCGATAGACGGTCAAAAGTTATTATTTTTGTTATTATTACTGTTGTTATTACGTGACGTGTGATCTTGACGTTCGATGTGATGCGATGGCGGAATTCACAGCACGGGGTAAGGGTGGTGGAATGGGGCAGTAGCCAGGGGAGGGAGTGGTGATGAGTTGAAGAGATAGTCGTTGTGCGCGAAATTCATTTTTGCATCAATCATTTTGATTGGGACTAACAGGCATCGGGGGTTTTCAAATCGCGCGTTTTCAATATCGCCGACAACGACGAACGGGGGATTACGAGTGCTCTTTCAAAGGGCAGTAATAATAACAGTAATAATGTTCTGTGCCGTTTTTCCGAAACTATGATCATCCTATTAGACACGAATGTTTCTTTTGTATCAGTTGTTTATCTACGAATTTTGACCATTTCTCGATTTTCAGCCTCACACATTCAAAGGCAATTACACGGAAAAGTCTTGGAAACGCTCGGTTTTGTCAAACGATCGTGTTCAGGATTTCGATTTTATGATTCGATAAAAACGGTCTACTCCTGTTTTGTTTCAAACCCAAATGAAACGCAAACGCGCGTTTTTTATCTAAAAAAAATCGAACTATAAATATATCGAGGGGGGGGGGATGAAACCAGATGACAAACCAAATCCCTTAAATGCTTGGTAAATCTTTCTCGTTCAAAAAATAATAAAAATATTGCGAGAATATCTGAGCCAAAGTCAATACCAGAAACAACGTACCAAATGAGAAGCCATCGTCCAATACTCTGAGGACCTCAAATATCGCGCTGAGCTATTTGGACGCCGAATACCGGAATATGTATGTTCAGTTTGACAAACATCAGCAAATACCAAAAAGATCGATGTGGCGCTCAACGAGTCTTGTATAATCATAACAGACTTCTCCAGACCTATTAGAGGTAGGCAAAGATTATATCTCAAGTAGAATCGCACCTCCAGGCACACGAATATTGGTGGCAACCGAAAAGCAAAGGCTTAATTAATGTTTAATCAGGACAAAAAATCCCATAAAATCCAGACAACGCTTTATGAATAGCTAATTTAGTTAGAATATGGGGATTAGAAAACACTTAATCGCTCGTGAGTAGAATTGAACGAAGAAGAATATAAAGTGAAACGGGGAAAGGAATAGAGTGATATATTAAGTGAATGTGGAAGCTATAGTCCACTATTTCAATCTAATCGGATTGTCCGATAAAAGAACTCTGGCTAATCTTCCTTTTTGGAAGAGAATTATTTAACGACCATATTCCGATGCACCTGAACTTGAAGGAGACATTATAATTTCCATAATCCAGACCATATTCAACTCTCGGAAAAGATACCATTTTTACATTGTGTTTGGAAAATAATATTTTCGATGAGATAATTTGTGTAATTTTCTTATATACCTTTTTAAAGTAAATTCACTTTGTTCCTTTTTTGTATGATTACAAGGAACTAGTAAATTAACGAATCACTTTTTTCTTATAGTAACTACACTATAAAGGCAAGTTACTGTGACTTAACTCAGTTACTTAAATTGTGTAACTTGCCCAACTTTGAAAGTTAGTAAAGAGTAAAAGAAACTCGCTAAATTAAGATTTAGTGATTTTTAGTAACTAGTGACTTCTCAGATTGGCCATTTGGTGAAAAAAAAACCGATTACACTCTGTGACTGCGATATCGCTGGCGTATAATAAACTAATTATTATATGAAATACATTTTTTCCAATGAAAATATAATTATTTGTCGTGTCTGTTCTTTCATTTGCTAAATGTAGTTTTGTAAGTACCACGTGTATGTTGTTATTTATTATCATTTTGGTCGTCTTTATTGTCCATTTTAAACACGCTGGATTTGCCCGTTTTGATTAAAAAACGAATGAAAAAAATATAAACGAGTAAAAAATTGGCGCTCTCACAATTCTTTGCTTCTGACGTTTGTTCAGGGCAAAATACAATAACACCTTGTTATATTGCGTCTGCGTAGTTGTCGGAGTGAAAAACGATTAATTTCGTCTCGCGTCCGCGGTCCTGTGGGAAAAGCGAGAAACTTTCGTTTTTCTTTATTTTTATGTTATTATTATCGTTATCATTATCATTATTATTATTATTATTATTCCTCGTAACCGAATCGTTCCCACCAGTGCCGGATCTAGGACATTTGACGACCGGGGCGAGTAAAAATGCAGCGCCCTTAACTATGCACTCCATATTATGTAGAGCTAGAAGGCCAATTATTGGAGAGAGAGAGGGGGTATTTTAACACAATTTTTTTTTCTTTAATATTAATAATTTTATGAACTTTTAATAAACTTTAAGATATTATCTACGTCAAACGAAAATAGTGAGGTATATAAATTCCTAAATAATATAATATAATATTATATAAATTTTGAAATTGAAACATTTTAAATGAAAAAAAAAAATTGAAACATTTGTACATTTTCAATATACCCAAAGTAAGCTTTTTTGATTTTTCATAATGATACCCATTTTCTCCCCCCACCCTGGTTCCCACTGACGAAGCTCACTTGTCATCAAATCCGCTTGTGCTCCCGCGATGCCCGGTTTCTAACCGCGTCGTAATAACATTACGCGATTGTAACCTATATTGTCTGGCGGCGGTTTAAAATCACTTCGGATGTTCGGCACGGAAACGAAAGTTTCCATTGCGAATCGCATAAAAAGTATATGGTTTTATTTAGCCTCGCGTGTATACGAAATACAGAGCCTGCCAATGGGTCGTGACGAATTTCAATCAGAGATAATGTGCCAAACTCGAGAGACAAACGAATGAAATTAAAAATAATAAAAGACTACGAATTTTGAGCTGTATAAAATACGACTTGTTTCGCATAAATTTGTTACTCACAATTGGCTCAATAACTAAGTCTGTGTAATTCGCAAGGCTTAGAAAATTAAGTTAAGTTAAGAGCTAAGTTAATTTCAACTTTTGACTTGATTTATTGCGTTTAATATTGTTTTATTAACTCAACTTATCAATATCATATTAACTTTAAATAAGTAACGAGTTACTTTAGAATAAAATCCCTCTAAATTAAATCTAAAAATAAGAATTATTATTATTATACACGATTTGCTATAGGATTCACTCTGATTCATTGTGATGTTTTATATGTATGTTATGTCGTTCTAACAACGTGACATAAGATGGCGAAAAACCACTATTAAAAACATCATGCAAATTAGAAAAAATAATAATAATAAATTAACTTAACTGAAATCAATAGCATTAATTTTTTTTCCAATTTAACTTTTGACTTGACTGAGTTAACTCAAAATTCAAATAACTTATTAACTTTATAACTTGTTATTTTTTTTTTAATTAACTTAACTAAGTTGAGAAAAAAAAACATTAACTTGCCCAGCACTGTTAATTCGTCACAATTGCCAGCAACACCCTGTATATAGATTCTCGTCGATTACTCCTATTATTCTGAGCACCCATTACTTCTAGTTACTTCAAAAACTATTCAAATCTGTTCGAGAAATCTCAGCATTTTAGGAAAATGAAATAATTTGACTTTTATTTCCCAATATAAAATGATTAATTGATCGACTCGTTAAATCAGTGGATGTTATAGTCCAGTAAAAACGTGTATTTTGAAATCTGACAGTTTTCAGTACAAATTATGACCAGGTAACTTTATCATTTATTATTTTAACAGAAAATACCGAACTTTTGAATATTGGTTGACTGTATTTTCTACGAATTGTAACTATATTTTTTTACGGATATTAATCGATCAATTGTATGTTGTAAAATAGAATTTCGATTTACAGGAATAATCGAGTAAAACGTAAAATTAATAATCGAATGGCAAAGAAAACGTTTAAACGGCCATAGGTGTATTCAAATTATAACGCATAGTAATTATGTTTTATGCGTTATTAAGTTTTTGGAACTGCAAGTTATTATTATTATTTATTTATTACAAAACATATCATAAATAGTATTTAATGGACCTCGTGAATCTTAACTATTGCAATTAAATGATTTTCAAAGATAATATAAACTAATCATATTTTAATACATAAAATATAAAAGAGATTAATAATTAGATAATAAAATAATAACAATAAAAGCGAAAAATCAGCAGCTTGTTGTTGGAGCTAACTTTTTTTTTTCATTATGAAATTCACGTAATTCATTAGGTATATAAGTTATGGTAAATATTTGTACCGCTGCGTTGAAAAGATAATTGAGTAGAGGATTTACGTGTTTTAGGGATAATAATGTTTTAAAAAATAATAAGATAAAAAAATAATATGAAAAACATTTTGGCGAAAGAAAATATTTTATATACATGAAAAAAAAAAAAAAAAAAAAAATGTATATTTCTTTTTCCTGTTCTCAGTCAATAGTGGGATAAAAAACTGGCGAGTAAAATATTATATTTAAAACGTGCAAACGGTACTTTACGGCCGATGTCGCCGATCGTATCCTTCAATTAGAATTTTCGTTTAATGTGTAATGAACAAGGGCATGAAGTTTACGTCGTCGTCGTCGTCGTCGTCGTCATCCTTTCGCGGATAAATAAAATCGAATAAACCCATTACCGGTCAAAAGATTTTATCAAAACTTTCTACTTTTATGTTCGGTTCGCGCACAAACTTGCATCCACTTATATACTCGAGATTGCATAATGTATATAATTATACTTAAGAAAACTTTTATTAATTAAACTTATGGCGTATACAATAAATGTTTTATTAAATAATTAATAAGAGGCGCATCAAAGAGACGCGAATTCGCATGGAACGCAAAAATAACCTGAAGCTCTTAATAATTATTGCTAATAATGCATAAAGATAATTTATTACAAGCATAGTTTTGAAAATTAAAAATTGTTAATTATTAATTCGAGACCGAGACGTGGATACGCGAGCAATAATATTTTTTATTATTTTTGGACGAGATGAAAAGTATTAAACGAAGACGACAATATCGATCCTACGGAGCAATAATTTTATTATCGACCATCTGTCGAATATTATTTTTATCATTTTATCAAATATTTATGTTGAGTTTTTTTTTTTTTTTTTTGCAATTTCGGCACATCATGTGCATTTAATTTCCGACCGATTAAACTACACACGCACCCAGTACACGTGATAATATTGAAAGACATTTTTTACCGAAAAAAAGGTTCGGGAAATAGAAAGAGAAAAAAATAACACACTGTCATTATTTCTCCGCTCACTCGGAATTCGTAAAGAATCAAACAGACATAATATACAAGGCCGTAGCCAGCATGACATTTCGGGAGGCGTTTAGATTATAAAGAAGTATTTTGACTAAATAAATTAGGACAAAAAAAATCTGAACAAAATCTGTTTGCAAAAATAATAATTTCCATGAAGTTCATGCAATTTTACATAAAACAGTATTATTAATTATTATAATTGTTATATAATTTTATTTATTTTGATTTAAAAATAAATTTCAGAGGAGCTTTGAACCCTGAAACCCCTCCCCTGGCTACGGCCTTGATAATATATACGTACATACGCTTTAAATAGGTATCGAAATCTAAAATAAAAAAAAATTACAGGAGATGACGAAATTCGTAGATTACAGCTGGTGTTTAGCACTTTTTCGATCCGTGATTCTGCAGGACACAGTTGCCGTATTGTTATTGCAAATTTTTCTGTTTAATGTGGTAAATCGACTCGTCATTTGGAGGAATACTTGTGGATATCTCTAATTTTCATTTGAAATTTTTTCAAATTAAGAAATAAGAAAAATTATCAATCGAAGAATACTTTAGATGTGAGTAAAATATAATTCGATTAATCTCGAATTTAGTTGAGCACGAATTTTACGACATCAAATGAGAAAGTATTTTAAACTTTTTGAAAAAGAACATTTATAATAAGGTTTTTACTGAGCAAAATTATCAATTTAACAGTTATTTCAATAAAAACATTTTATTTTATTTATATTTTTTATTTGATTTAAACGTTGCATTTATATACATAAAAAAAAAAAAATACTTTATTAAAATATTACTATTGTAGCTTTTCGAAAATTTATTTATTTATTTCGTACTAAAAAATGAGGATATTTCATTTTACTTTTAAATTATAAATAATAAACTGTCTTTGCAGTTGTGTCTACAAATTTAAAATTTACAAAATAAAAGTCAACTTAGCTTTTAAACGTGGACTACAGAATTTTAAAATAAAACGCATTCGACGCTATAAATACTTAAACATTAAAGTCGTACAATAAACATTACTCTGAGAGCTGTTACAAAAGAATTTTCTATATGAAATAATAATAAGTTTGATATTTTTCAAATGCGTGTTTTGAAAATTTATTTTCGTCTCTGGTGAAGCTTTTGGAAGTACACAAACAGAAATTTCTTAGGCGTATCATCGACACTTTTGCATTCGTTTGACTACGGTTGAAGAAGCCGTTTAAAATCAAATGGGAAAAATCATTTTTATAAATACGTTAACGAAAATATTGTCAATAATCGACACGAGTAAAGAAGGTACCCGACATTGGTACTTAACGAAAAATGTTTTTGATTTCGAGCGAAGTGATGAGAGGTTTTTTTTTCTTTTCGTCTTCCTCGTTCGGTCGGTTTTTTTTTTTTTTTTTGTGAGTACGAGTACGAGAAGCCCTCAAACATTTTCATAATAATACTCCATAAATCGTACTACGTTTTAACTTTGAAAGAGTCGTTTGCGGATCGTTCTGACGTTGATCCGTCGTCGTATTATCTACCTAACCGAATAATATAGGGAATATAATTAATTATAAAACGTATGACACTCTCGTTTTAATCACGTCAATCAATACACTCGGCGTAATCAATGGACTATTTCACAAAACTTCAAAAACAATGTAATAATAGGATGTCATTCGGAATTATTTAATAAAATATATAAATTACACAAAAATGGTCTTACGTACCCACCAAGTGTATCCCACCCGAAGACCGAAAAATACCAATGATTCAAAGTATGAGCGGCTCACTTTATAAATAAGTTTTAAAAATTAAATAGATACTTTATTAATACTTCATTTGATACAGTGATTGAGAAGTATCTTAAAAAAGGAATTAGTTCACGTCCACGTTAATCTTGTTAAAACGGAACTAAATCCTTTCCCGTTCCTGATTTGAAGAAAGGAACTAGTTCTTTTCCTTATTCCTCAATAAGTGTTTTTCGTTTTTCAGTGATTTTAAAATTTGTATTGACAATATTAATAATAATTATTATTTTAATTAGGTACTTACAGTTGTTCTGTTTTAAAATTTAAAATTTGTTTATTTCAAACAAGATAAGAAGTAGGTATTTCATTTATTTATATATTCTTTATTCTTAATTATTTTACATACAATAGGATTATTAAAAATTATTTTTAAATGTGAAGAATGTTTTTTAAATGTGAAATAAACACATTTGAAAAAATCAGATAAATTCGTTCTTAAGTACCTACCTATATGATTTTTTGTTCAATTTAAACTTCGGTGTTCATTGTTGTACGTTGTATACATTGTTTATACTCTTAAACAGTAGCATTGTAATGAATTAGCAAAAACAAGCCCATTGGTAAACATTGACAATATAATCGTATGTGCCAGCTACATTTAATTTTATAGCTCTTTATATTAGCCTAATTTCTGAAGAGAAGTAATAAACAATTTTCTCTCATTTATAAAAATTATTTAATTATCTACCTATGTTTTGTACTAAGAATAAATGAACGAAAAAATTTGTTCGTGCTCGTCTTAGAAGTAAATGAAATTCCAATATGTTTCTTCGCACGAAAAAGAAACTACGTACCCGATAAGTTCCTATAAATTGAACGAAATCAAAGGAACGAGTTCCTTTGAATGCATTCCTTCCAAACACTGAATTTGAATAGGTACGGGTCTTAAAGGACGGTAATGATAGGATGAATCCGTACAATATTCTTATAAGGACTCGAAAGACGATTTAATAACGTTTTATAAATATTATAGTTTGGCTAGCTATTTTCTGAATAGTATCATTTATGCGTTATTATTATTATTATTATTATTATTATCATCATCAATGAAAACCAATCATTTTTCCGTACCTATACTGCAGATAAGCGAAAAAAAAAACATCAACAGTTTTGAAAAACCAATTATTATTTTGCTCCCTCTCTTTACACGAATAATATATAATTGGTTTTAAAATATAGGAATTTTTTTTTTACTGACCTTTTTTTCTGAAAATGTTAATCTTATTTTACCAAACAATGTTTTATATGAAATCATTTATATAATTATATATTTATATAATTGGATTTAGTCATAATTGGCCGATCATTTTCTATATGTTTTAAAATTACATATTTTATAATTTTTTTTTTTTTTTTTCGTGTCGTTATTTCACTATATCCATTAAAAAAACCATTTTAACGATAAAAATCATTAAGAAATACATAAATTATATACGTGTGATGTGTATCATCAAGTAATTATCATAATAATTTTCTCTCGATTTCCATTCTTATGAATAATTTAATAATTTCCTATTTTCAGTGTAAAAAAAAAAAAGCAACTTTTCTGATCACATACCATCGTGCACACATTTATTATTATTTTAGTGCGCATCACGAATTATACGAATACTTTTAGTTTAACGTGTTTGTTTGGATATCGATGTTTGTATTGTTTTAATGAAGACACACTTTGTTTACCCCCCCCCCCCAATGCAGCTAATCTTCTTAATGCAGTTTATACATCATTATAAGACGAGTGATTAATTTTAGTCGAATAAATTATAATAACAAATCCATATTTTCTGTCTGATTTTATTTGAACTGTTTTAAACACTCTAAACATGATATTATCCTTTTTTTGTTCAAATCGAGATATTTTTTTTCTACTTAACATTATTATATCGGTACGAAGTTCAAATTAGATCTTAGTGAAATATTATAACACGCGACATGTTATATATATTATATTTTATTTAAAATAAATAAGTCTTACGTAGTTTTATTATTGGGCGAGACACTTTTCGACCAAAAACGTACCCTTCCCTTTTCGGCCGATTCACTTTTCGACCAAATTTTGAAAAAGGTCAATTCACTTTTCGACCAAAAATGTACCCTTCTCTTTTGGGCCGATTCACTTTTCGACCAAAAAAATATTATTAAAAAATAATTAAAAGTCTTTATGTAGAAAAAATAATTTTTGTTAGTTATTATTAAATATAGTAGTAGGTTACAAATAAATAATGATAATAATTACATATAAGACTTTATGTTATACATATCATAAAAAAATATTAAAAAATATATAAGTTTTATAAAATGTATAAAATATATAAATGAATACCTAATAATATTTATAAAAATAATTTTTAATGTCAATAAAATATAGAAAAGTATGATAATAATTATAATTTTATTCCTGTCATAATTCATTTTTTTTTTTTTTACTCACTTTTGTTAGCACTGTTTAGGTAGCTGGTTCACTTCTTTTTAAAGTAATTATTTGAAACCAACTTAATAAAATCATACTTAGAAATATAAAAGTATAAAAAATATTTACTTTTAGGTAATAATAAAGCATAGTTATATACTGTACCTGTCGAGTTATCTGTGTATAATATACAATATACTATATTGTATATTATATTAAACTTCTTTTTTGGTCGAAATGTGAATCGGTCGAAAAGGGAAGGGTACGTTTTTGATCGAAAAGGGAATCGACCTTTTTCAAAATTTGGTCGAAAAGTGAATCGGCCGAAAAGTGCCCAGTGATATAGCCAGAGTATAGGGGGGGGGGCGTTAAAGTGTATTCATTAATGCTATATACCAGTGCTTTGGACCCGAGTCATTTATTCGCGTTACGGGTGTTGAATGAAAATGCAGGCGATTGGTTTATTGAACATTACTGGTTACGATTAAAAGTACATTTATTCGGGTTTATTATATGATTAATTCGAATGTTAAAAGAGCCATGATGCAATGTTGTACATGATTTAATATGAAAATTTCAATGCAAATTCAATGTAATAATCAGAATTTATTTTGGAAGTAAATTTAATGCAAAATCATTCTTTAATCCGTCACTTTTTTTTTTTACCGAAGTAACATCAATTAACTTCATTAACTAACTGAAAAACATAAAAACTAAACACATTTATGTTTATATTTTCAATCTTTTCAATGTCGAAAAGGATTTCCATTACAAGGACTTACTGAAAGTGTTCCTTAAATCTGTAAAAGTTAAATATAGGTAGAAATTTGTTGTATTACATTGTTGAAGTGTATTAATAGAATTTTTTAAAAAATCTTAAGTTTCTGCAATTTTTTTTCACCTCATTTTAATTTCAATTTTCAACCTCAACTAATAAAATATTATATAAATTCTTGCTGTTTTTTAGCACACATAGTACGCTTCCGGTGAAATAATCTTATCACGGTAAATACAAATTTCTTTTTAACTATCAGCTATGCTATCAAAAAACTCAAGAAAATGAATTATTGAATCGTGTCGGTCTCTTCATCAATTTGGATATATAAATCGTTTATAGTTTGTTATTTAGATTATTTATTTAAAATCTATTCTGCTGGTGTTGAGCTGTTATTAGGCAGATATAATACTATAATGGTATTAAAAGAAATCGGGGATTTTAACCCCCACCCCCTCTGGAAACGGCACTGCATAGATGTTCAACTCTCCACTTGGAATCATTTTATTGATGAAATAACTTATCGTTTCTTTAATACTCAACAAACCCATCATTAGTATCCCATTATAAGAGCGAAAAATACCCAAAGCGCAAAGTAATGTCAGGCATATTAAATTTTATCACATTGCACTTATTAACAGTATTTGTAATTGAACGATGAACGAGTATAAAAATTATTACAAATAATGTTTCATTGTTTTGTAGCGAAGCGTTTCTCCACAGAGATACCGGTAATGGTAAGAAAGCTGGAGATATATACAAGCTACCAAAGTTAGCGGAAACATTGGAAATCATAGCAAAAGAAGGCGCGGATGCTTTCTATAATGGTTCGTTAACGTCTCGATTAGTAGAAGATATAATAAATGCCAATGGTATTATCACAGAAGAAGATTTAAACAATTATGAGTACGTAAAAATCTGATCGTTTAGATTCAATGTGCTTATACGGTTTGCAGTGAAATTGATTTCAAATAAATATAACTAAGAAAATATATTAACTTTAATATTAACGCAATGGAATTGAAAATAAAAAGTGATCAATATTATTCAACCATTAGAATTTTAGATTCTAAAAAACCTTCAGTCAAAGCTGAAAATTGAAAGCTTTAAGGCAAGTTTGGAAATTTTTAGAGGACTTAAAGTAATAAATGATACACTACTGAAAGGGCTGTAAAGCTCATGGAAGAATATAGTGACATTTTAACTAATTGAATATCCTGATACCATCAAACAATTTCTCAAGCAGTAATAATAATGTAAAAAAGCCAGACATACTTCGCACGATGGGTGTACTTCGCACGACGGGTGATATTTTCTTGACGGGCGTATTAAATTTTAAAGAAACGATAAATCATTTCTTCAGAAAAACGATTCTGAACGAAGGAAGTTAATAATAAAAAAAAAAAAAATTTTCAAAAAATGTCCAAAATTTTTTTTCACATTTTCAAAATTTTCTTGCGCCAAAATCTTTTTTATAGGATTTCCTACCTAAGCTTAAATTTTCATAAAATTTGGATCAAAAAATTATGGTTTCCGAGTCGTTTTTGTCAAATTTTGGGTAGTTTTTTCCAAAAAAAAAATTGA
>JAIPRM010007432.1:0-17196 GCA_025469315.1 Stegophylla sp. TES_Ste_2020 | reverse complement strand
TTTCTCAATTCTTCAATTTTTTTTTGGAAAAAACTACCCAAAATTTGACAAAAACGACTCGGAAACCATCATTTTTTGATCCAAATTTTATGAAAATTTAAACATAGATAGAAAATCCTATATAAAAGATTTTGGTGCAAGAAAATTTTGAAAATGTGAAAAAAAATTTTGGACATTTTTTGAAAAATTTTTTTTTCTCATATTATTAACTTCCTTCGTTCAGAATCGTTTTACTGAAGAAATGATTTATCGTTTCTTTAAAATTTAATACGCTCGTCAAGAGAATACCACCCGTCGTGCGAAGTAAACCCATCGTGCGAAGTATGTCCGGCTTTTGAAATTTGTTTATTTCAATTTACGAGTTAAATAAGGTAATTGATTTATTTATACATTCTTTATTTTTAATTATTATACATGTAAAAGGACCATAAAAAATTATTTTTTAATGTAAATAATGTTTTTAAATGTGAAGTAAACACATTAAAAAAAAATATCAGATTAACTCGTTTATTAATATAAGATTTTTTATTAAATTGTTCTACATTGTTTATAAACAGTTCTTAGACAGTAGTAATTTAATGAATACCTTATTCCTAATTATAATTGAAATATAAATTAAATTTTGTTTTAATATAACTTAAGTTTCAAATATATCATTAATTAATACGAATCCTTTTACAGGCATAATATTTCCACCAGTATTAAATAGGCGCTTAACTTCCTTAATACTTAACCTACTTAACCTACTTGATTGTAAGCTTGGGTGGCCAGATTACATTTTTAGAAATCCGGGACGAAATAAATCTAAATTACTTACAACTTAATCTATCCAAACAAAATCTTACCATTATTCGCAAATTAGTATTACTATAAAATATAAAATACTCAAAATTTAAATTTGTTAATTAGAAAATATACTTTATTTTTAACAAAAATGTAGTTTGCAAAATCGTCGAATGCTTTATAAAAACACAACTAATATTTTTTACTTTTTTTTCTGTTTTCACCATACACTTTTGTGTGCTAGGCACAGTATTCAAAAACGAATGGTTTAATATATGATGAAGTCAAATTCCGGGACATTAATATGCATAAGTTCAAAACCAGTACAAAATTATATTCCGAAGAACTTTATCGGGATAGTGGGGCATGCGAGATGAGTCCCAAAATCGGTAACATCCAGGAGAATCCAGGACGAATGGTCACCCAATGGTAAACATTGAAATTATTATCGTGTACAGGTTTAATTTTATAGAATTTACTTCATACTTGTTAAATTTCTAAAGAAAAGTTATAAAAATATTTCTCTTAATTCTAAAAATGATTTAATTATCCCTGTTTTATACTAAGAATAAGTGAACTAAGAAAGGAACGAAAATCCAATATGTTCCTTCCATTGAAAAATAAACTATGTTCCCAATAAGTTCGAATTAGAACGTGTTCTTTCCAAACACTAAAATAAATATAGCAATATTTTGGATCGACAATCGATCTCATTTACGACTAATGTTGGATCTTATTATCTAGCCGCTCGATTCACGTATCGTGTTTCATCACTGGTTTTTTCTGACGCACCCCTTTGTGTGATGACGATCGAAAATAATATTATATTATATAATACAACTATGAAACGTTATTTAAATAATTGAAAATTTGGTATTTATTAATAATTCAGTAAACCTTGGATCAATACAGGCCCTGCAGTACCTTTATGAAAACGTGCCGATTGAACACACCACTGCAACAATGATCATTATTTTTTAATTTTAAATATTTTAGTTTTTTGGATGTCATTTTATGTAGGTTTAAAATAATTTTAAAATAAAATAGTTCTGTTGCAAATTGCTAAATATAAAAGTATGAATTAGAAATACTAAATGTAGGTATAAGTATAGAAAGTAATAAAATAAGCGATGAATTGCCTGCAGCAGTGGGGTGGGCTGTAATCACTTTTATATAAAGCTGTTTAGATTTATGTGAACGCACCAAAAATTATTGCAATAAATTTAAATTATGATAAGGGCATTTTTTTATACATGTAGTTGTTCAAGGTGTGGTAGGCATTATAAGGTACATACATCATGCAGTTAAAAATAACTGAACGAGAAATAATTGTAAATAAAACTTGGACAGAATGATAATATAGTTTGTCTTATATTAGTGTTTATTAATTATATCGGGGGTGATTTAAAAATTGATCCCTCAGTTGTATCTTATAACAATTGTCATGTGTTCATTAATTAAGCACAGTATTTTCAACCTATTTAAAATATTTGTGATTAGATAGTATTTTATTTTGTTTATGTGCTATTCAATATCTCCAGAATATCATTCATTGTTAAAAGTGTTTTCTCGAGACATATACGTTTTTTAACACGGATTCCAAAAAAATTAAAACCAAGATTTCAGAATTAAAGTACGATTTATATATCAAATTTTGAGTTTTCAGAAGAACTTTCATTTTGAAGTGCGTAGAAAAATGTCCGTGATTAAGGGATGTCACATGGTTTTGCAAATAGAAATCATGAAGTTGATACCGTCATACCAAATTGTATGATAGGTATACATATTTATACTCATCTTTTGGATTAGGCTATTGGTGCAATTAGGATAAAAATTTTGTAGGGCTTACATGTTTATTTATGTTATTTAGCCCCCCTTTCTAAGGGCATAAGCTTCATACCATTTTTTGAAAATTAGGGTATTAGCACCCTCAAGTTGTCCCCCTAATTGCGCCTATGGGATTAGCTACGGTGAGCTAAGCAAATATTCTCTAACAACTATATAATATGCAATGTCGCATTATAACTTCAGCTTTAACATTTATGTTAATTTATTTAATATTAAATAGAATAAACATTTTAATTTTCTTACTTTTACAATTTTAGCGTGTTTACAATTAATTACTGCTTAAGCACGCTTACTTGAAAATACTAGTCGATTTCTAAGAGAAAAATATGCTTACAGTAGACAATTACATAATAAGTTTGACAACCACTGATATACTGTATATCAGTGGTTCTCAACCGGTGTGTCGCGACACACTAGTCAGCACGTATTACCGTGTGTGTTAGCTGGTGTGTCGCGAAACATTTTTGTTTTATTTCTAATTTAAAGTTTAAACTATAAACTTTGTAAAACTAGGTTCACTATAAGCCGTTTCGTGCTGTGCTAGTGTGAAAATACCAAAAACTTAAACTTTACTACAATAGAAAAAAGAAGATTTGCTTGAAATCTCATCAGATACAACGTTGGAATCTGAAGTTCATTCATCTCGAATCTATTCGTTATAGATTTCTTTCCAAAACAAATGTTTCTGAACAAGGAAAAAGCAAAAAAAAAATCTAGATATCTTTTTAAACATCATACATGCACACAAGTTTTAAGTAAATAAATCCGCATTTTCTACTTTAGAAGTAAGAAAAAAAAAAGAAAATGAAAAGGGCTATGTTTAAAGATATTGCGAATGAATACGCATAGATAAGTTTACCAACTATTAGCTCACGGATAGAATACATTATTATGCTCGACTCACCAATCACAAATCTCACTATTTTTTTTTTGTAAAAATATAAACAAATATAAACTTTTTTCTATTTCAATACCGATAATACCTTACTTAGAAGATTAATCTATTTAAGTTTTATTTATGTGAATTTTTATGTATTTTTTTTTAATGTAAAATGTTGACATGAAAATTTAATAATTTACATAGGCAATATTTGTTTTATTTCAAAAGTTCATTAATTGCTTTAAGAATGTCACCATTTTTATAAATCAAAATATTAGAGTGTCGCCGTACATTAAAGGTTTAGAACCACTGTAGTATATATTAGTTTACACATGATCTTCATATTTTATTTAAAACATTTTAATTTGAATTGGTTTATTTAAGATTATAAAATTTGATTATAGGTCAATTTATATGGTTTGTATTGTCCAAAAATTCCAAACGTGGACACTGAACAAGTTGTACAATATTATGATCGTCGGCTGAATAAAAGTTACTTACTAATTGCAGTATGTGGGTAGTTGTTACAATCAGGTAAAAATACAAATTTCAGAACGCGGACACTTTGTGAACCTATGACGTGCGAGAAATTGATATAGATCAATATCAATATCAAGAAAATCACGTAAATTTACTTGAGTAAAAAGTCAAAGAACATAACGAAATACAAACTTGATTGCATTTCTAAATGATTAAAAAAAAGAAAATTAAAAATTCTGTAATTTATTTGTTGGGCAACTATATTTTTATGCTTAGCGATCTATAGATTTTAAATCATGCCCACTCCATTTTTCATCCCGGATAATTCTTACATTAGAATTTTATTTTTTCATGTATAAATATAAATTAAAGTACTTAAACACTAATAAAATTAAGTTTTTATTGAAAATAAAAATAAATTTTACATTTTCTTTAAAGTTTTATACTTATCTTAAATGGCAACCAATCACTTAGATTTTAACTACTTAGAATTTAATATTCTAAAATATAATTTTTTTGAAATTTTAATTTTCCATCAACTGCAGTTCAAGTGATATAAAATGTATAACACACAAACATTTAAATGTTAGTTCAGCATAGTCCTTGAAGAGATGCAGGAGAGCCTCGTAATAATATACTGCTGGCTACTACTTAGCTACTCTTTTAGTGTTTGGAAGTTACAACTCTTAAACTTTTAGTTCAATAATAACAATTAAAGTTTCAATTCTTTCTAAAAATACTATTTTTTGGGGAGGTGATAGGTACCCGTTTGCGTACAGAAATTTTTACCACCTGTGTTTAAAAAACTCAAACGTAAGAACTCGTTTGCTAACATATGCCCTTTTTTGTGACTTGGTTGCACACACAAATTTTTAATACCTACATTTAAAGAACTCAGACGTAGAACTAGTTTGCGTACATAAACACTATACTACTAAAGCTAGTCTACTAAAACTAAAAAAAAAAATCTTACAAAAATAAAAATTTAAATGCTCTGTTTGTTTTCAAACATTTTCCTTCTCATTTTTACATGATTTTAATGATTTTTGTTATACACGATCCAATTAGTGTGTGTATCTTATCAACATTTTTAAGATAAATCGTATTATTATCAAACTTGCATTAGGTAGATACTGCAAGTTACAATATTAGTCTAAATCGGTAATGAGGTTTAATTGATGAACGCAAACGAGTCGTAATTTTTCTAGTCAAAATTTGTATTCAAGGGTTTATCACATTTTTCGTTGTGCGCAAACGAGTAGGCTTTACAGGTAAAAAATTTGCACTTAAGAAAAAAAGACTTCAAAATTGAGAAGATAAAAATAAAATAACATTTGTATATAATTTAATTAATTTCTCAATAAAAATTAAATTTATTATAGTGTTTCATAATTATTTAGCACACAAAAATTTCAAATTCAAGCATTTTACAGAGTTAAAAATGAGATGATGTAATTTAAAATGTATCCCCTTGACATGAATAAGCAATTTCTATAATCCTAATTAATATTGTATTGAAAATTGTCCATGTGTATTATCTATTTAAACATTGACGTTATACGTATGTAGCAAATTCGTGTCCATTTTATATATAATATTAAACTTATCATAACAATCGTAACTTAACTTTATATCAGGGGTGGTAAACCTTTTTTAGGTATAGTGCCAAATATAAAATTTATATTCTTATGATCATAATAATTCTGACTTGAAAATGATACAATTTATCTTTTGAGCGTAATTTCGAAGTGTGTTTGAAGTCATTTGAAAATGGAAGACATCTATAATTTAACTGATTATCTATAAAATTATTGCAAATGTTTATAAAATAATAAAATGTATTATTATATATTTTTTCCTATAAGTTACGTAGCATGCATATCACATATTATGTGAATGATGATAAATTATGTACCCATAGGCGGAACTAGAGTTTTACATTTAAGTGTACCAATGTCATGAGATTTTTGTCATTATTATCTGTAATATAGAAGAAGTTCTAAAAACAAATTTATTCGTTTTATACATTTTTGTTCAGCCCAAAATTTTCTTCCAAAATAAAATACTTCAATTCAACACTCCACTAGCTAATATTCAAACAAACCTATTGTTGTATAACATTTATCTAACGATATATGTAACATGTAAAAATAATTAATTAAAATAATTTACTGTTTCATTTTTAGGTTCTGAGTGGGTCTAAGAAGCTAGTGGTTTAACAATAATGTTTATTTTTTCCCCCTTCTGTGAACACTTTTTCAGATATAAATAATTGCCTAATAGCTTCAAACAGTAACTTTTTGGATCAGAAATTACACCCAGATGGTACTTTAAATTAATCATTTTTGAAATGTCTGAGTATTATTTACAAAACTTAGGAAAACTTGTCAAAAAATTGAGTAAAAACGGCAAAATCTGCCGTAAACTCGACTTTCATAAAATTGATTTTATTAATTTTTGCTTTAACTCCGAAATTAATAGGACCAGAAACTAGAAATTTCACTCGTTTTTAATAATAGTTTAATTTATATGACACAGTATTTTCAAAAAAATTTGACCGTATTTGGGATAAATACAGCATTTTGGAACTACCTTGTTTCTCGTTATGTTTTATCTAATACATTTTTAGATTCTGAGTGAAGCGAAACAGCTAGTTAGTTTTACAATGATGTTTGTTTTTTTTTTTTCGTAAATATTTTTTTGTATGAAATACTGGTCCAAAAATTTTGACTAGCAACTTTTTGAATCACAATCCACTTCTAGATGTTACTTTTAAGAGGTCATTTTTCGAAATTCTCAATATTTTTTATAAAATTTCGGAAAAACTACTCAAAATTGGACAAAAAATTTACGGAAACTAACTTTTTTTTTAATGTAAACTTTATGAAAATTGAAATATAGTTAGGCAATCATGTGTGAAATATTTAAGCACAAGAAAATTTTGAAGTACTTCTTTTTTTTTCATCAAAATGTTTTTTCTGTTCAGTGTTCTCAGGTAATTGTTTAATATAATACTGGCTGAGTACAATATATATATAATATTTGGTTATATTAATAAACTTTATAATTTTTAAGTAAAATTATTTTATAAGAAGTGAAAAATACCCATGGTGCGATATTATGTCTGGTTTTTTTTTTACATTAGGGTGTGCCTTAGTACATCCAGCACACCCCGTAATTTTACTTATACGTGTACCAGTGGCGTGCCGGGACACTAAGTTTTTTGACGTTAAGTCAGAAAAACTTATGTTTACTTCCTTATTATAACCTAATTATTATACACGTCTTACTCAGAATTCATAATATTTCACCATCCTAATATAATATATGACATATTATTTTTATATTTTACGACCATTTACCTTTTTTTAACTTGATGCCTGGGTTTCATTTAAGCCTATATTCGGTACGCCACTGCCGTGTACTTTAGATATGGATTATTACTTACATTCTGTCTTGGGTAAAGTATTATAATTGTAATATTATTGTATTTATTTAATATTTATTATGCATATAATTTTATTGTAAACGGGATTATTAAAGCGAGTCAAATTATTATTTTGTTATGATAATATAAGAACTATCACTGTTCAATGGTCGAGTCTAGTTTAATAGTTTAATAATAATGAGTCCAATATCAATACTCATTTGTATCATTAGAGTAATTATTAAGGGGTGTCAAAATGTTTTTCTGTAATACTATTATATAAGTGAAACACACGAGTGTAAGTTGGGTGGCTATAATATCCGTTGGAAAAAACAGTAGTAATATTTGTAGCCTCCCTAGATTATAAGATAATAGGCTCGGTTCAATCAGAATCCAAATAATTAAGTGGAAAGAATTAACGTCTATGATGATGATTTTTGAAATAATAGTATTTTTAAGGGTAGCAAAACAATAGTTTCGTTACCTTAAAAATATTTCTAGGGTACCAAAGGTGGTATCGGTACCGATGCAGTGGTTGGCATATTTGCGGTCCATCCTTTTTGGATCCACATGGCCACATTAAATTAGGTTCTCGGTAAGGTGACGTGATATTTCAGACTATATTTAAAAATCGTTAATTTCATATCATTATCCAGCATCATAGAACAATGAATTAAGTAAAAGGGTGGCATTGCAAACTTGAAAAAATTTTGAAAAACACATCGAACATTTTTACATTATTAAAAGTACTTTATGATGAAGCTGTGTAAAATTTTAACGTATGTAATAGATTTTTACTTGGAGGGCCTCATAAAAAAATAAGTATATAATGATACTCAAATATAAATAATATATTAGTATATTTTAAAGAACATGAAATTTTACTAGTTGTTTAATAAATTTAATTTTTATTCAAAAGTTAGACTATAATATAAATAAATATTGTTAAAATATTACCATGCAAAATTCCTTTTATAATATAATAAAAAATACATATATATATATATGTTAAGGTGTTTGTCCGTAGTTGGTGAATGTTGACAGTCATCATTGAATGTCGATATACGCCAAATTGCTAATTGCAATTACACCGGTGATTGTTGATATTTACAATTTATGTTTGGTAAATGTTGACCATACTTAAAGAGCAATATAAACTATAATCTATATTAAAAAAAAAAAATAATAATAATAAGACATTATCATTGCAACAAAAGTATAAAAATAAATGCAGTCAGCTGGTATATTACGAAATAGTTACAGCTTGATGTGTAACGAATATCTAATTTTGTAATATATTATGTTTTCTAATTATTATATCCCTTCATCAGTATTAATGTACATATAATATAAAAACCTATAAAATATTAGTTTTCTTGAACATTTAATAATATTTCACTTAAAATTTCACGATTAATGGTTTGATTGCTTCACTTATAATTCGATTTTGATAATTTATTAATATTTGATTGCTTCACTTATAATTCTGTTATGATAATTTATTTTGACATCACACTTATAATTTTTTTCAACAAAAGTATGTATAACTTCAACACCTGTTGATTCATTTTAATTGTTGACTGATTATGAAACTAAAAATCGATCAAAGGCAGATACACTAGTGTAGTTCTAAAATATCACTTGCGTGAAAAGAGACTTTTGCGATCGTTCGAGACGCAAATAACTTCCTAATGAATAAAATATATCTAAGTTGCGTCTGAGTTACCTGTCGTAATATTGGGAATTTTTATCAACAATATTACGGGATGCAAGTAGCATGCAGTTGTTTCATTGTTCTCACGAATAAAGAAATTGACATGAATTATTCTGTTGTTTAATTGTTAAACATATTCAACTTAAAACTGGCAATTATTGTTCTGTATAATTAACTGAAGCTTCACTCAAAATCTTTTTGCTGAAGAAATGATTTACTGTTTCTTTAAAATTTTACACACCTACCAAGAGTATCCGAGGTCACGATTGCATGAAGAATACCCATGATGTCCGGAATTTTTATTTTATAATTTATTGAATGTCTTATTAATAATTTTTGAATAATACAAATTAATTTTTAACTTAAATCTAGGCTTAATGGCTCGATCTTTACTTCATATTTTTAGTTTTACAACTTGGATTGGAAGCAAAACAGGACATTTGTGATTAGAAGTCCTTGTGTTGATGCATATTTATAGAAATATATAGAGATGTAAAATTTACGTAAATTGGCAAATTTGGTAAATTTAGATTTTTTTGTAATACAGTCATGAGGGTACCCTAAAAAGTATCTCCTCTCATCTATTACATAAATATAGTATAACTATGGTACTGTTTAATCAATTGTTTATTTAGTATAGCTACTAGCTTTACTAATGCGTATTTTTTATATGCTTTAAAAAGAATATTTAAATTTGTTTGCTTAATATGAATTAAATATTATAAATAAATATATTTGTAAATAATTTTATAGCAATTTAAATTATAATATACTTATAAAATAACATTTTATATTAATCACATCAAAATTAATTATTTTAACAAAAGAAAAATAAATAATTCTTAACGCACAGGTATATCAGTGATATGAAGTGTTTATTAATAAAATTATTATTGATTTTATTTATACAGTTTTACCGATTTATAAAGATTATCGTAAATTCATTACAGATGAAATTCAGAGTATACAATATCCTACTGTTTTGAGGTTAAATTGAATAGTAGGTAATTGTTAATAGACATTATTCACAATGGCATTATGCAAAATACTTATTTCTTCGTTTAAACTTCATGTTTTATATTAAACTTCATATTGTCGCGTTATAAATGTAGGCTTTGTAAAAACGTTTAATTTAAAGGGTCACTCGTTAATTTGTTCGGTAAAAAAAAAAAAATTGGTAAATTTACGATAAACTTAACTTGTAAAAATTTACGGGGCTTACATCTCTGGAAATATGCTTAGAGAGTTTAGTTACTTATAAATTTATGTAAATTGTGTTATTATTCACATTGTTCAATAACAATAAGAAAATCGAGTTTATATAATACTATTATTTATTATTAATGTAATATATATATATATATATACATTATACATAACTGGACACGGATCCAGAGAGGGAAGTGCTAGGGTACTATAGCACAACCCCCCTTGGAATATTGCTACCTGGTTAAAAATAATATTATACACTATACGTTATTTTCAGTGGGCTGGACACGTTTCTAAACTAAATTGGAAACAAAAAAATATTATGAAGTAACTTTTCCCTCGACAGTACTAATAAGTGATAACCAGAAGTGACTGAAAGAAAATTTATAATAGATTAGAACTTGCAACGTAACCAAAGCCAAAGCAGAGCGATCTCTCTCAACTTTTAAAAGGTTGAAAATTTGTTTGCCATCCACTTTGTCTCAAGTAGGTTTAAATGGTTTGGCCATGTTGAATATTCACAAACAGATAAATAAAAACAAATTAATTGACACTTTCACTCGAAAAAAAAAAGGAGGATGGAATTAGAAGATTGATCAAAATGACCAAAAAATTTTTATTCATTTTTCGTTAATCAATTATAAAGAAATAGAGAATATAATAGGTGTATGTGATAGAATTTAAATTTTTTGTTTAAACTTTTATTTGTTTTAATTTTTTTTTTTATAATAGAGAATAATTTTTTTTTAAATAAAGGTATTTGTTTTAAATATATTTTAGATTTCGAACGAAGTGCTTCTTCACTAGTGTTATTACAATAGTGTTTTTTTCTGCAAACACTTTTTTGTATAGAAATACATGTCTAAAAGTCTCGATCAGTAACTTTTTAAAAGCTTATTTGCCTCTAATTGGTACTTTAGAAAAGTCATTTTTTGAATTTTTCATTCTTCAATTTATTTATTTATTTATTTTTTTTTGAGGGGGGAAAAATTACCAAGCAACACAATGATTACTATACTCGGACACAAGAGTACGTTAACAATTTATGTTGTTGAAATAACTAAATTATAAAGACCTGATTCAGTCCAACCTACGGAAGGAGCTAACACTATAGTCAAAATAATTCTTAATATAGGATATTAAAAAAAATGAAAAAATACAACTGTTTTAATTATCAAACAAAAGTATAGCACACACGAACACAAGACACTGAGAGTTACAAAAGTTAAAGTCAAAAAAATGTGATGACTGACCGTGATGTTTCTGCTCGACTGACAAGATAGAGAGTGAGAGAAATTAAAGGGGCTGGGCTTCTTAAATATGGTGAGAGTATGTGTGTGTTTTTGAGTAGATGTGTAAATTTGTTTTTGTGTGTAAAAAAATGCTTGTGAGAGTGAGACCCAGCGGTGTGTCTGAGGAGTGTCTGAGAAGTGTCTCTCATGCGCGTCACTCGTCATTACCCGGTGTGCGTAGTTGGCGCACTTCGGATTACGCAAAAAATGCGTTTATTTATAATGGTCTATTATAATTGAGTGTTTATTGGTTCCAGACGCCAGTTAATGTGCCAAGTAGTACATTGAATTGCTTTTGTTCGCCTGACCTAAAGTAGGCGAGTTTTTCTGGAGCTACTGGGGGGGGGAGGGAGTCGTAGGTGTGGTGTATATAACGTACTGCGTTATTTGTACAATATAATAATGTTTTTTCAATGTGTATCAGCAATGTAATTCAAACATTTTATTTTTCTACCTACTAACTTTTACAGACTTGAACAATATTTTTAGTAACAACTCCTGCTAATGAACGATATTTTTTGACATTAAAAAAATTAAAAACATATTTGCGAAATAACCACAACATAAATATGTTAAGTTTTTATGTTTTTCAGTTAGTTAAATGTTAATGAAGTTAACTGAGATTTAATGTATATGATACTTCGGTAAAATAATTACAGATTAAAGTATTATGTAGCATAAAATTTCTTTTTAAATTGAAACTGGATTATGAAATTGAATTCGTATTAAAACTCACATATTAAATCATATACCTACAATATGTTTTTTTTAACACCCGGAATAACCATAAATTTTAATTAACCCGAATGCACATTTAATCTTAACCAGAAATCTGTAATAGCCTAAAACACCTGAATTTTCATTCAACACCCGTAACCCAAATAAATGACTCTGGTCCAAAGCCCTAGTTTATAGTATTATTATATACATCTAACCCTTCGCCTACCCTGACTATGCTACTGGGTAATTTTACTAACAAAACTTGTCAACCTGTCCCGTGAGAAAATCCTGGCAACGCCACTGTATATTTATACCACTAGGTGTATAAAAGCGTAAGGGTTTTTCTATGACCGCGCTAACCGAAAAAACTACCGAATCGATTTGGCTGAAATTTTTTACTGTCATACAGTCTGCTGAAGGTTTTAGTACCACTTTTGTTAGAAAAAATAAATATCAATAAAGTTTTTGAAAAATTAAAAAACAAAGCTGTATGTGTAAATTGTATAAATTGTATTGCAATATATGTAATTGAATTTGGTAACCATGTTAACGATAGTAATCGAAAAGCAACCTCTTTATAAATAAAAAAAACGGAAAGTTTATTTGTTTGAACGAGCTAATTTTCGAAACGGTTAAATAGATTTTTAGGTGATTTAGAGTTTAGACGGACCGGTAAAGTGCTTGGATAATCATAGCAGACACGATGATCTAAATAAATACAATTTAAGAAATTATTCTGTATGTATGGGATAATCTTCGGCTAAACTGAATTTGTAGGAATTTAACTACTACAAAACGATCATTTAAATAATTACATCTGTAAAGTTTATTATATTTATACGAGCTGAACTGATTTTGACGCGTAGGTTTTTTCGGGCAACGAAGTACTGAAGGTCAATCATTTAGGTACATTGGCGTAGATCTTCGTTCAGAGAACTTTTCGCATGGACATTTATACGTGGGATTTTCTCGAACTAGGGACAGGAATCATATAATGATTTTGATTTCAACAAGAGATGGAACAAAATATTTCATATACTCGGAAGTTTTCTAAAATTCTTTATCAACAACAAAATACTTAGCATTTCTTTTATATCTGTATTCACTTTTAATAAAAATATGTTTATCATTAAATAATACCGCAAGAAACGTTTCATACGTTTTCATTAACAGTTTTAGATTCTGGCACAAGAAAATTTTGAAAATGTGAAAAAAAAAATTTAGATATTTTTCTACATATTTTGTCCTCATTTAATTTTTTTCTCTTTATATATAAGATAAAAAAAAGTAAAGTAAAACAAAGTAAAGTAAATTAAAGTAAAGTATAGACAAGAAAGCCGGATATACTTCGCACCACGGATATTCTTCGGTCTTCCAATCAGATACTCTTGGTGAGTATGATGATGTCTATTGTTTTTTTTTATATCATTATCTTCAGAATCGTCTTATTGAAGAAATGATTTATCGTTTCTTTAAAATTATACACACCCTTCAAGAGTATCTGACCAGAAGAGCGAAGAATATCCGTGGTGTGAAGTATGGCTTTCTTGTCTATACTTTAATTTACTTTACTTTCCTCTACTTTACTTTACTTTACTTTACTTTTTTATATTTATTTGCCTATCACATTAAAGATAAAATTTTAATAAAAAATTCTACATATCATCGTTCGTAGGTAAAATAAACAACCAATCACGCGAAGCCGTGACGGGTTGGCTTGTACATACATAATATGGTGTTGTGTAAAGTGGTCGCCGTAATTTGGGCGCAGTAAATTGGTTGTCAGGGTAATATTGTTGTGTGTAAATTGGTCGCGGAAATTCGGGGGGCAGGAAAATCGTCACCAGAATAATAATGTTGTTGTGTGTTATACAATATATATACACATAATTATATATATATATATATATATTTATATATATATATATATATATTATTAATTACGGACATAATTTTAAATTTATGCTGTTATAAAATTTATTAAAATAAATAAAAAATAAATGTCTGCCAAAAAATAAAAATATATTATCGCGATTCTTATTAAATTATTAAAAAAATAATAATAATAATAATAAGCAAAATATACAATTGTAATAACAATTAAATTTATTTTATTTTTTTTGAGAATTTATATCTATTCAACATAAATATGCTTGAATTTGGTTGAATTCGGGTTAAATGTTGAAATAATGATTTTAATTCGAATCGCGGAATCTTTACATATATATATATATATTTTTTTAGGTTAAGTTTTACATTTACAAGTTTTTACATTTTCCCATTACACGCACATTTCTCTTATCCTGATAAATTTTGAAAATTTTTTGATAAAATTCACATACCCATTTTTTTATAAACAAAGACTATAATACTTATACGACAATAATTATTACAATGCTCGACAATTTTATACGGTTCTCATTTTGTCACGACAAATTTACCGAGCCCAAATTACATGGAACCATATAAAATATATTGTGTTTATGTGTTACACATTTTGCAAAATTATTCTATTTCGACGTGTTCTCGAGGTGTGCTGTAAATACGACGCATTACCGTCACACGAGTAGGTAAAAAAAAAAAATCGACCTTCCTCTCCCGTCTAATAAATATGACCTACCGGCATAACGATCGTGATGATTTATTCATAATTTATATGACGGTATCCCTTTGGCGACAGCGTGGGATCCACGTGGGATACACGAACCCGCAGGAAAACTATTACCTAATACCTACTAAAATAATATACCTACTACCAACCGTGTGTGTGTATGTGGCCACAGAGACTTGTAACGACACACAGAGCTCGAATGTGTACGCGCGTTATATTATTTCGTATAGGCGTGCTCGCGTGTAACGCGGCTTTACACGATATTACAACGCAGCGGCGGCGGCACATACGCGAGTGGTGCAGTCCCGTGCGTCGCGCCGCGACTTCCGCCGGAACGCAATTAATATTTCATTACCCGACGGCGGCGCGTGCGGCCACCGTCGGCGCGTGTCGTCCTCGTTTTAATAAAACGTCGTATCGTACGGGCGCAGTGCGGCGGTGGTGCAGCGTGCGTGTGCGGCCGCGAATATAAATTATTCCCGTAAACCGCCACCGCAACGGCCGAAGTCGCGTGTCGCCGCCGGCGATGGGTAGATAATGCGCATATATATATATACTTTTAGTCTGCACGCCGTCGCATCAAAGGCCCCGTCTTACGCGGTTCGCACGTACGCAGCGCACGCGAGCCTTATTCGACCGCCGCGTTCCCATCGCCGCCGCACGCGAACGAAAAGCGATATCGCCCATCACGCTCCGCAGTCCCGCGAGAGCTGTACCGATCCACGGGCGGCGACACGCTGCGGCACTCGAACCGACCACTCGCCGCGGTCCTCGGTCTGCCGATGGTCGTACGGCGTAGGCTCGGCACAAAATATTCGTTTTTACGGAACATTTGGCCGTCGACGCACCGTGCTCCAGGCCAGTGGTTCCCAATTGGTGGTCCCAATACCCCTGGGGGTCCGTGGGTAGATTTTAGAGGGTTTACGGCTGTATTTGTCAGGATGAAACCTGATATTTTCACAGTTTTTTTTTTTTTTTTTTATAAGAAAATGTGTATTCAAACTGTTTGGGCCGGGAGCTTAAAATTATATTATGCTTACCCGGTCACCGTTTTGCGTATTCAAATTTCTTTGTACCTTATTATTGTACGACCGATTAACGGTGAGTAATGAAGGTGATAGCTCAACCAGACGTGGTCGAGAACGTCGGGCAAGACTGGTGAACTATGTGGTGTAAAAGGTGTGTAAATAAAAGGTGTGCAAAATGTAGGTGTGTAACTTAAAACTACAGACAAAGGGTAACTAATCAATAAAGGAAATGATAAAGCTAAATAAATGGTTACTACCAGGGGCGGACACAGAAAAAATCTTCGGGGGGTGTTTAAAAAAAAAAAAATTAAATACAGTAATCAGTGTAAAGCAAATGGTTTTAAAAATCTTAGTTTTTTTTTTCGCTCAAATGGAGACTTATTTCCAGTAGAAATACTGGTCCAGAAGTTTTATCCAGTAACTTTTTAGATCGTAAGTTACATTTAGTTAGTTCTTTTGGGAGGTCATTTTCAATAGCTTTTAGAAGGATTTATAAAAACTACCAGAAAGTTGACAAAAAGCGGTAAAATATCCCATAACCTGAATTTTCATAAATTATATTTCAATTTATTAACATAATTTCAATAATAATAAAGTTGAAAACCTTAAACTTGTACCAGCTACTAAAAGTAAATGTTTTATATGTTGATTTATTTTAGTTTTGAAAAATTTTCGGGAGGGGTTTGAACCCTCAAAACCCCTCCCTGCGTCCGCCACTGGTTACTACGTTTCTGTATACTAAATTTAAATAAATACAAAATAAAAGGTAATAATTCACAGCAAAACGTAAAACGAATAGATAAATAAATTAAATAAAAAAAGCCGGATATACTTCGCACGATGAGTGTACTTCACACGACGGGTGGTATTCTCTTGATGGACGTATTAAATTTTAAAGAAACGATAAATCATTTCTTCAGTAAAATGATTCTGAACGAAGAAAGTTAATAAAAAAAAAAAAATTTTCAAAAAATGTCCAAAATATTTTTTTACATTTTCAAAATTTTCTTGTGCCAAAATCATTTTTATAGGATTTTCTATCTATTTTTAAATTTTCATAAAATTCGGATCAAAAAATGATGGTTTCCGAGTCGTTTTTGTCAAATTTTGGGTAGTTTTTTCCAAAAACAAAATTGAAGAATTGAGAAATTCAAAAAATTACCTCTTTAAAGTACAATCTAGAGGCAAATCCGGTTTCAAAAAG
>JAIPRM010007431.1:0-17197 GCA_025469315.1 Stegophylla sp. TES_Ste_2020 | reverse complement strand
TTCATTCCAAATAATTTGTATTCGATTAATAACATTTTTACTAATTTGAGATCAAGAATTCATTGTTTTCAAAATAAACGAGATATCATTAGAATTAGAAAGAATCATTCGATTATAATATAATAAAATAAATATAATAAATATTATAGTAAAAATGTTAATAATCGAATACAAATTATTTGGAATGAATGAATGATGTTCATGAAACGAGGGAATTTAACTATTATAAATGATCGAGTGACAACTCGATTATTAATAATATTTCATTTGGAAATTTCGAATGATTATTTCGAGTGATATCTCGATTATGAAAATGTCTCGATTACTAATCATTCGATTATTAAAATCATTCGATTATGCCCATCACTGATAATAATAAGTATGAGCAATTGACGTTTATCAAGCCGAAATGACCACACGTCACACAGCCAACTGAGGGATATATATTTTGAGTTGCGGAGCGAATAATCATAAATATCGAGCTGGGTAATATAAATATTGTTATGGTTATTTCAGTATGATTGAGAAGCGGCCCTCAGTGTACATGTCTTTTTAGGAATACTTGCTTTAATGATGTAAAAAAGTTGAAATTGAGTGATTAGGGACATGAAAAAAATAAAAATTTATAAAATAGGAGGGATTAACAATTTAGAGGGGAATACATAATTATTAGGGGAAAATACTAAAATACAATGCAAAGGGAAACGGGTCTAAGGGCGCGTGCTCTGGCGTCGCCTAGCACGCCCGTTATCGGGAGAATGTCCGTCCACTAGAGGGCACCATCAAAATCAGTCTCGTCACAAACGAACCATAAAACCGAACCATGTCATAATATTATGCTCCATAAATATTATGATACTGATTTATAACATAAAATACGGAAATGTTGATAAAACTACGAAATATTAAACATTAATCTATATTACTTTCCAGTCGGGCGGCGCGTGTAAATTCCACTGATTTACAGGTAGATGTTGTGTTATGACCTACGCGGAAGGCGCGTGGGTCAGGATAGCCCTGAAAAGGGCTGTTTTTGCCGAGTATACCAGGAGGTCTTGGGACGTCTGGCAGTCGGTTTCGTGTACCAGATCTACGCAGACAAGTGCAATCTGAGTTAATGTTATCGAAACCGAGCAACTACCCAGACCTACCAGTACAAATAGACACAGCAAACCATCCCACCCAAGAGACTTATATCCAGAAACCCTATATGGAGCATGTCACGGTCAAATAAATTAATAGAGGAGACATGGGCAAACAGGTGGTCTAATATACTAACGCCCGTAACCATTTCCTAGTCAGCGTCCCCGATAACGGAGGTCCCGGGTTTTGAGCTAAATCGAGCACAATGGACGGCCCTAAATCGTATAAGAACCGGGCGAGGTAGGTGTAACTATCTATTACACAAACGGGGCATGACCGCGATTCCCCGTTGTGCGAGTGCGGCCTAACACAGACTATAAACCATATCGTTGAAGAATGCCAAAGAACAAGATTTGAATGACCTGCGGACCAATGGCGATCAATTGGTTAGAGGAACTTGATATTCGACTCTAACAGCTTTGCTTGTTTGTTAGAAGAACATATCCTACTAACATTTCCTGGTCCGTTTGTTTTATTTCGTTTACCTTTCTTATATTGTGTACAACTATTATTTTATTATTGTTTTAGTTTTTAGTTTGTTATGATTTATTATTCTGTTATTTTATATATTGTCTTTCTAAACACATACCAACCTTAATAATTTTGTAATAATAACTCATGCCGAGTGTCATATGCATAAATAAATAAATAAATTTACAGGTAGTTGATTTTAAGGTTAGATTTATACATAATATGTAAATTCCACTGGTACCTTTTTTCTGCCTGAAAAATAAATGTTAACTCCACAGATGGTAAACTCCACATGAAATGGCGCCATTCTTTTGATTGTCAACAATGACTAGGAAATCACGACAATTTCTATAATAAAATTGTCATCTTTTCCGATAACATATATTATGTATGTCGTAGGCATAATTTTTTTATACAATATTTATAGTCAAATCAGGCATTTTACTAAATACCAAGGCAAAAATTCAAATAATTTAATTTTTATATGACTTTATTATCTACTTAAACATTTGGCTAAATGCCTATTTCAAGTCAGGCAAATACTAAAAATAGAACGATTTTATATTATTTCAATATTTAAAGTATATTTTCTTATCAATTATTTATTATTCTAAAATTTACTAACTAATATAATACTAAATCATTTTCTACTAGAAAAAAAATAACATCATAGTAAAATCATAAGTTTATTCACATCGCTCAGAATCTAAAATATTTTAATATTTTAATCATGGGTATATAATAATATGTAGAATATTTTATTTCAAATATCTGAAAATAGATGTTTGTCAAATATCTATAACGGTGGAACATGCTTAGGATATTCGTTAATATAATAATTTGTTATAGATACTCGTAATATTTTAAATTATTTACATTTGTATATTCAAACATTAATATTATACGTGATGAACATCAGCTATTATCAGGTATTATCAATAAAGTGTCAATGTGTTGTATGTAAACAAAATATAATTTTCTAGTTCGTCGTCCCCGAGTTCAATGCTTAAAAACCGATAATAATTATTATTATTGTCGTGCATTGGTTTGAAGCGAGCTCCGCTGCGGAATCATTTTATCGATGAAATATGGTTGAATCGTTTCTTTTTAGAAAATTCAACACACCCGCCGCCAATAGAGTATCCCCATCCTAGGTGCGACGCGAAGTACAACACACACTTTTGAGCTGTACCGACGTCGGTCCGTGGGCAACGCGTTACGACCGCCGACCCGAACAACAGATGGCGGTCATGGCGATACGCACACACGCGTGGGCCATCAAGATACAAATTTTATACGTTTGCGTTCAATAAAAAATCTAAATACATGCTAGCCTATTGATTCTGCGCGTATTTGTTGTCAGCGTCAGTCACGGAAAAGTCACGATCACAGTTACAAACTGAGACAAACCATCATCTGAAAAAAAAAAAAAGTACTGTTAAAGGGAAATAATACAAATAAAAAGGAGCAAAGAAGCCTGCAATTGGTAAACATGAGGGAATGCATACGTGTTACTTGTAATAAGTAACTCATTCTCATATAGAAACCAACACATTTAAATCTATATGTCATTTTCGATGATCGTATCCAAAGGGTCGACTCTTCACAACTCTTTTATATTTACGTTGACAACCTAAAAATTCAATTTAACTCTAGATCAGCTCAACGACTCCTGCCTATGCCTAGCTCATAGTTCGTTTCACAATGTTCATATACCTCATATAGTTAGAATCATAATGCGGAATATTAATAATTTTATGCTAAAATGATAAATATCTAATGAAGGTATTACAATAAAAAAAAAAAATAACGATTATTGAAAATCAAATAAAAATTATTTTACCTTTTGTAGGTGTCAATGTATAATATATAAATATATTATTATACAGATTTTCCCCGTTTTTGGAAAAATTATTGAGAAATTAGGAAAATGACCTCATTTAAAGTGCCATCTGGGTGTGTTCGGGTACTATATTGCGTAGAAAAAATAAATAGGTAGCTAAAAACTATTAATAGAACAAAAGTTGTTGCATTCTATTTAATCGTACTGGGACATCCTGTATTACGTGTAACACGAGCGCGCGAGTTAGTTTGGTAAAAAAATAATGATAATAATTAACAAATACACGTCGCGAGTGCACCGTAACAACGTGCGCGACACGTAATTATATTATACGAGCGAAATTAATAGAATAACATAACCTTATTATAATAAATAATAACAATATTAATATAATATATAATAATATTACAGTATGGTAAAAACCACAGCTGGTAAGGAATTTTGTCCTTCGCGCATCATTACCTAATTTACAATGGCACGACGGCTTAGCGCAGAGGTTCTCAAACTTTTCAGGCCAGGCCCCCCACTTTGGTCAACCCCAGACTTGGGCCCCCTTCATAAAAATAATTTCAACAGTAATGTTTAGATTGCCAAAAAGTTAATTACAAACAGCAAATATAGATTAATATTTGTGTTCACATTAAAAATTTATTATAAAAGGTTTTAATCAATCAGTCACTTATAATATGATAGGTGGGCTTGTTTTTTTTTTCATTACAAATTTTGGTGAAACGAGGAAAAATTCCTGTACACTCTATAGAACGCGATTATTATTACGCAAATTTCCCAAACATTTTTCTGACCTACCAATACAATGTCGATTATTAAAATTTTCTCGCCCCCCCCCTCCCCCGGAGGGTCGTGCCTCACACTTTAAGAACCTCCGGCTTAGCGGGATCTCGCGATTGGACTTTAAATAATTGAAATAAAAGTTTGCCCCTTCCCCTCGCCCTTCGGTTGCCGTCCCGCACATTCCGTTACGGTTTGTTTTTATTTTTTAACAATAAAAACTCTCGGAATCGTCTGTATTTTTAATTCTCGTGAAAGTATTTGTTAATTTATTAATTCGTAACGGGGGAGGGGGGACGACAAAACGAAAAAAATGCTCACGGACCCGCGGAAGGGCGAGTTTTCGATGACAATAATAATAGTAAAAAAAAAAAAAAAATTCCCAATTAAATTACACCGAAACGACCGGCACGTCGAGTCGCGGGAAATCGTAATTATGTTTATTGTTAATTTTCTTTTTTAACTAAAAGTATTTCGGGGGGGGGGTTTTTTTTCTGTTCTTCCTTTGACTATAATATCATCCCCTCGGCATGAAATTTAATACTCTGTACACGTCAAATACAACAACCCCATCCGTCTGACGTTATAATTATTATTTTTTTCTCTCACCACTTCCCCCCTCACCATCGCTGTTGTTTATTATTTTTCAATTAACGTTAAACTCTGGATAAACGGCAAGAATATTATTATTATTATTATTATATACTCTATCGGATTTGGTGGTCGTGGAGGGGGAAAAGGGGAAAAAACAAACAACCCGTTGCCGTAAAAACGTTTCACGTATTTACACGTAGTATATAATATTGTTGTATTATTTATATGATATATATACGGCAACTCGTCCGACACAATAAAAATCACGAAACTATATAACCTTATTTTGTGAACATAATACGTTGAACGCTTACTCACTCGTAGTGTGCTATTATACATTTTACATATTAAATTAGACTACTTTTCAGGTTTTTATGTTTATTCCGGTAAACGAAATTTGGCATCAATAAATTTGGGTTTGAGTCGAATTATTGAATCATTTCATCGTTTCTCAACCTTTTTAGTGTCGCGACCCCCAAAATAGGTACAAAATATGGTCAATCACTTCGCGACCCCGCCCTCCCATCTATATTAGGTACAAATTTGAACAATAAAAATATCCTATCATTATCCAAACGAAATAGGGCATAGGCATATCATTTTGAATGTCAATTTATAAAAATACTACGTGTAGTAATTTAAATTTGTCACTGGTAGGTAAACGTTATGTCTCGGGTTGTTGGGAATTTCCATTAGCGGTGGAGTTTTATTCTTATTATTATTTTTTTTTTTTTTTTGTTCAATAAAAAATTTAATATTTAAATCAGCGTTTTAATATTTTTGAGCTAAGCGACGCCTGGTCAAAGTGATCGCCAGGTTGAGAAACGCTGAATTATTTTATTGCATTTCTAGGGTTTTTTTTCTTTTTTTTTTTCAATTAATTAATAAGAAACGTCATTAATTTTTTAGACCACAAATTTGTTTCCCGACAACAATTATTTCTAAAACTACTTAAAATTGGTAAGTATAAAAATGAAACTATCTTATTTAAAACCAATAATATAATTTACACAATTTTACAATATACCTGTTTCCGACGATAAGTCTAAAAATAAAAAATTATATGATTTCTCAAAAACTGAATACATATACTGTCGGAAAGGATCAATAATTATTTCTGTTGCGTTTTTCATTGTTTACAATAGAAATGATTAAAAGGAAAACAATATTTTGAGAAAATGCGAATTGAAAATCATTCCATCCCAGAAGTATTTCAAACACGGTATTTTGAATTCTCTTTATTTGAAAAATATTTGGAGCATAAATTAATGTTAAATTTAAAATACAATGACTTTTGAGAACTGTACGTGTATTTTTTTTTTTTCTGACAATATCCGTTTGATTGTATAGCATTGTCATTTTTACAAGACGAAATTAAATACGATAAAAAACCAAATCACTGGTTATTGTTAATAATAAACAGCTGAATAACACCTACGCTGCAGGAGTTACTTTGATGGTCTTCGAACAATTACAATATTTAATTAATTGATTGAATTCAACGTAAATTATTTCTTGTAATGTTCAATATATCTCGTGTATAATAGAATTAAGCAAAAGAAAACACTAAATTACATTTCAGAACGATAGGAAAATATTGTAAAATACATATTTTTTAGCAAAGTGGACAACAGTAATATTGGTTTTTCTAGTGAGTATAGTCTATGCGTTTTTATGTCTTCATGAAACATTATATTTTTTTGTTTTTTACAAAATATTTGCGTTCAAATTAAAAACAAGTACAAAATAAAATATGTGTTTTGATAGTAGGTGTACGTATAGTGATACATTTGGATTAAACTCTGGAAGGTTTGTGTTTCGGAACTATAATATAATCGACGCTATTTCGAATCACAAAAAAAAAAGCTAGACATATTTCGCACGTTGGATGGGATTCATTTGACGGGTGTATTGAATTTTAAAGAAACGACAAATCATTTTTCCAATTAAACGATTCTGAACGAGGGAAGTTAATAATATAAAAAATCAATGAGAAAAAAATGTTAGAAAAATGTCCAAAATATTTTTTTCACATTTTCAAAATTTTCTTGCACCAAAATCTTTCTTATATAATTTTCTATCTATGTTTAAATTTTCATATAGTTCGGATCAAAAAATGTTGGTTTTCGAGTCGTTTTTGTCAAATTTTGGGTAGTTTTTTTAAAAAAAAAAAATTGAAGAATTGAGAAATTCAAAAAATAACCTCTTTAAAGTACAATCTAGAGGCAAATCAGATTTCAAAAAAACACTGATCGAAACTTTTGGACAAGTATTTCCATACGAAAAGTTGTACACAGAAAAAAAAGTAATAATAAATAAACATCATTGTAAAAACACTAGCTTCTTCACTTCGTTAAGAATCTAAAAACTACTGGAAAAATGTAATTTCCGTGTGAATAAGAGGTGACGTCTTAATTGTCACGAAAAGAGTATCATAGCGTTTATGTCATTTCGAAGAGACGCCGAAAACGTCTGCAAACTGAAACGTTAACATAAAATAAGAATTATATACGATTACGAGACTCTGAAATAAATACGTGACGAATGCGTTGGCATTGAATGAAATAAATTAATTATTCGAAAAACGCGCGAACCAAGCAGTTTATGTACTGATAAAAACGTGTTGGAAACAATCGCTTATCCGTAGGAACTCATGATGTCGCGAAATCTCCGAGACAA
The DNA here is from genome assembly GCA_025469315.1 of Stegophylla sp. TES_Ste_2020. Lineage (NCBI taxonomy): Eukaryota > Metazoa > Arthropoda > Insecta > Hemiptera > Aphididae > Stegophylla > Stegophylla sp. TES_Ste_2020. The sequence goes on along the minus strand of JAIPRM010007431.1, from coordinate 9,678 downwards.
TGATTATAATCCGACAAATGAGAATAGAGCGAACGCAAAACGGCGAAGGAATGGCATAAAAACCAAAACGACACACATTTTGCGTTCTAGACCACGTCGCAATTTGGTTGAAAAATTAATAAAACGGAATATATTATGCGTCCCGGTCGACGCGAAGATCTCTGGCGATAATATTGCATTTATAATACCGTACGAAAGACCTCGGTGTAACGTTCCAGTCAAATCTTATTTCCCCCCCCCTCTCGAATGAAACAAACATGCTTGAAAAGAAAATAAGATCAAAAATGATTGCTTTTGTTCTGTTTACATAAACCGAGTCTTTCCGCAATCCACTGCACCCCACGCACGATTCATTCCTGAAATAATGAGTCCTTCTTATCATTTTTTTTTTTTTTTTCCCTCGAATGCTCGATTCTAAGTACTATAATAACTATAATCGATTCTTTAAAATCCCACCCACTCACTTGGAGTATCCCACTCGAGGAGCAAACAATACCCGTTGGAAGCAAAGTGTATTCGATTTTTATCAATAATCAAAGTGGTTTTTAATAAAAGTATGGAATACTTTCATCGCTTTCAATGTATTTACGACGTGTATCTAAAGCAAGTTACAACGCTTTCATCAACTACCGTTAAAACGGTGAGATTGTTGTATTTTTGTAACTTGTGGATTTAACAGTAATCGCAGTTGGGTAGTATATTAAGAAAATAAAATCCTGGTTGCGAAACATTTCGTAAGTATGCGGAACATGAAATCAATCGAGTCGAATGTATTAAGGCCAATTGCCTTCAAATGTATACCCTAAAAATGTTAACATTCTTCGTTAGTAGTAAAAAGCCAAAAATTATAAAAAAAAAAAAAGCGGACATACTTAGCACCGTGGGTATTCTGCGCTCCTCGTGTGGAATACTCTTCGTGGACGAGTTGAATTTAAAAAAGTGTGTACTTCGCTCCTCGGATGCGATGTGTGTTGAATGAATGTTGAATAAACAATAAATAATTTCTTCAATAAAACGATTTTGAGCAAAGCTCAGCTATAATACACAATAATAATTATCAGTTTTGAAGAATAAAACTTAAACGTTGAAATAAAAAAACGTTTTGTACGCACAACATTTACGAAAAACGAAAATTGCTTTTCATATATTCACATACACCTAATGAATAATCCATAAATAATTTCAAATAACAATAAAACATATTTAAAAAGTTAAGTAAAGATAAGAAAGCCGGGCATACTTCGTATCATGGATATTCTTCGCTCCTCGGGACAGATACTATTGATGGGTTTGTAGAATTTAAAAAAAACGATAAATCGTTTCTTCAATAAAACGATTCTGAACGAAGGAAGTTAATAATAATATAAAAAACAATGATAGTCGTCGTTTTCAACACACTCTCAAATAGTATCTGACCCGAAGAGCGAAAAATATCCTTGGTTCAAAGTATGTACGGCTTTCTTATCTGTACTTTACTTAACTTTACTTTTTTTTAACTAATAAATAAAGAAAAAGAAAGAATAATTATTAATAGGAAAAAAAAGTGGTAGGAAAATGTTCAAAAATTTTCTTGCACCAAAATGTTTTCATATTAATGTCTATCTATGTATAAATTTTCATAAGGTTTGGATGAAAAAATGATGGTTTCCGAGTCTTTTTTGTCAAATTTTTGGTAGTTTTTCCAAAAACAAAAGACTTTAGAGAAAATCAAAAAATTACCTCTTAAAAGTAGTACCAATTAGAGGCAAATCCGGTTTCATAAAGTTGCTGCAAACCGAGACTTTTGGACAAGTATTCACAAAACTAGCTTCTTCACTTCATTCAGAATCTATAAGTGTTCTCACAAAAAAAAAATAAAAAATCATTGTAAAAACATTAGTTTCTTCATTTCGTTCAGAATCTATAAGTAACCGCAATAATTAATTGATCTCCCTAGAATTTGATAACAGCAACTAAATAATACGCCGTTTTTGGTTTTTCGGAAACACCGACCGATGCAGTCGACCAATTATTTGGGTCGAAACATGGTTTTTTTTTTTTGTTTTGTTTTTCTTCACACCTAACTTCACCCAACGGCAGCCGTCACCGCCATTGTCGGTCTCACATACACGCTCGAATGAAACGCTTTGCCTGTCGGTACAATCGATAATAACAATATATATGACGTGTGTGTGTGTCCTTTGAACGTGGTGACAATTGGATTTCGACGGACGGAAATTCTTCGATGGCCCCGAGGCTCCCACCGTCGTGTGTTTGCCTAAGTCATTTTCGTTTTTTCTCCCCTCCTCCCTACCCAACACACGCACATGGCTGTCATCGCCCACAGTCACTCCGCGACGCACCTGTTACGAGTCGAATTTAACAACGTCGAACCCCGAGTTTCGTGTGACGGATTAACCGTTCGCCGAGTCCCGAGCCCGCGAGCTACCGGTTTTGTTTTTCACACACGTCGTCGAAGCATTCCCGCCGCCCGCGGAGATGTCACGCGATACAAACGTAGCCTAGAGACGTACATTTTATATTTTTACACGTTTTGCTGTTCTTATTCCTAGTTCATAGCTAAGCAACACGGAGCGAAAAGGCGATACTGATCGTCCCGAATTTCTAGAAAATAAAATAAATCTACTCGATTTTCCCGTTTTCATCGCTATAGAAATAACCGAACGTTCTCTTTATGAAAATCAAAATTAATAATTATCAATCCTAAGTCGACCGTAATCGCTGTAATTTGTAGGGTGATTTTGATTTTTGTTTCGATCCGTTAGTTAATCTTCGGTGTTTGTTCATTTTTCCCCCCTTAATCACTTTTACGTACAGAAATATTTGTCCAAATGTTTCGATCAGCAAATTTTGAATCAGAATGTGGCTTCAGAGAAATGGTTTTACGAAATTCTCAACAGTTTTTTCAAATTTTGGGAAAAATTACCCAAAGTTTGATAAAAATGACTTTAATACCATTTTTCTTTTTAACCAAACTCTATGAAAATTAAAAACAGATAGACAATAATATGAAAATTATTAATAATAACCTGGGATCGGTAGTGTGCAGTCTAATATAATAACAATTTTAACTGAAATCTCGTGTAAATTAATTAAAACAAAAAAACACTTGCAGAATCATCCGGTGGCGAAAAATTAAATTCAAATTTCGGCTGAAAAGTATTTTTCAAAAAATGACAGATTTATTTTCGTTATCATTATCATTCAGTGTCATTCGCGGAATATATTTCATTGTACGTTTTATATAACTCGTGATTATGTGTTCATTAAAATCAATTTCGATGTTTGTAAGCTTTAGATGTCAAAACACGGCGAAGTGTATCACGAACAATTATGTCAGCGTGGTTTATTCGGTTATTAATTCAAAATCGACATAAAATAGATATATGAAATATATAAATTGCTTATGAATGTAACAATTACATAACATTATTTTCCGACGAGCTTCGCTCAGAATCATTAATATCCAATCGTAAAAATTATTTAACCAACATATATGCAGGCTGTATAAAAATTGAGAACCAAAACTATCCAAAATTTGACAAAAAAAAAAGGAAACTATCTTTTTTAAATTCAAACTTCTTAAAATAGCATCATTAAAATAACAGAGTAAAATATAAATATTGTTCATAATGCAAAGAATCTAAATCATAAATTTAATTTTGAATATTTATGCGTGTTTTTCAGTTTTTGCTTATTAGAGCATATTTTAACTTTTATGTGTTGTAAAATGTCATATTATATTTGTATTATTTAATCTTGTCCTGCGTCTTTTGATTTACATTGATCGAATTAATTAACACTGATGTGCAACAGCATAGATTGTCATAAAATAGTTTTAAAATTATATTTAATTATGAAAAATGATATTAGGTTATACAGTTTATTTTAATTATCAATAAATAACAACCTTATCGCGAAAAATATCATAAATGAGTTCTACGTAAAAGCATTGAATTTGATAAATAATTTTTAAGAAACATTTACTTGAATACCATTATTAATTATTTTATTTAATTGTCAATTAATAAAATCAATATTATAAATAATTATGTATAATGTATTTATATATCAGGTCAATTGTTTAGACTGTTTAGATCATATTTTAGTGCATATTTTGCTGTTTTTTTTTTTTTTAAGCATATTTTACTGTATTTTTTAGAGCTAGAAGTCCCTAAGCCTAGTTATAAGACTTGCAATGGTTATTATGAACGTCAACGTTGTAAATCGATAATTTCGTTAAATTAATAATGTGTTGATTATATTTCGAGGCGTTTTGTGTTTTGTCGTGGTGGTGGTTATCGTGAAATAACTTTGTAACGTCGTCACTGCCAGCAATGCTATATTATTGTATACGGTCTTCCCGTGACACGTTATAATATTATTATACGTATTATGTAATATATTCTCAAACCACCGACCGAACGTCTTTCCGGATATTTTTTCATTCGATCGGCGTTAATTTCATATCCGCGACACAAAGCGTACACGTGAACAACCCCACGACGATACATTTAATATATTATTATATTATTATAAATCCGTAAAAAATTTGACGTAGAATTTATTATGTCACATCGCACGCAATAAAAAACTTCGACGTTAACGAACGAAAACGTGTCCAATTTAAATTTCATTTTCTTGACGCGTTCGAAACGTAAATGAATAATGATGATGGTACGTCTTTAGGAAATTATAAAATATCACAAGATATCACAATGCGTCACGGTTTTAATCACAGAATTGAAAAACACATTACATGTTAATATTATGTCTGCTTTTCCGTCGTGTTCTCACGCGTTTATCCGTTACAGATAATAATAATGGCGTTATAAAAATGGATTTTTTTATTATTATTATCATCGCCCTTTTTACACGTATATATTATATATGGTTCATTAAAACGTTTGGCATTTTATTATTCCAACTTATGACCTTTGAAAATAAGAATCACTGCTTACAATTATTTTTCTACGTACAAATGATGAAAATTTTTGGTTTTTTTTTTTTATTCAATTTAAAATGTTTTTCTAACGCGCGTAACGGAAAAACACAAAATGAAATATAATGTTAAAATATTATGTAAATGTGTATATATAAATGTATTTGGTCATGATTTTATTTTTTTTATCGATTCTACTTGTATTATAACTATTTGTGTACTGGCTCAACTGTGTTGCTCTATTCGTACGATTATATGTCTCTCGTGCGAATCAAGCGATGTATAACGAGTAATAAAGTCTGTCAACAGTGACAGATTGTTGTCTTTATTTTTCAAATTAATAAAATATTAAGCAAGTTGAATATTGACGTTTAATCTAATCTTGCAACTAACGTGACAATTTTTTTTTCCATCATTATTTGTAGCTATAAAACATTTATATTCACTAATTAATTTCCGTTAAATTTTTAACTGTATTTATTAATACTAATTAGTTTTGATAAAAATTAAATAAAAAAGAAAGCCGGACATGTACGGACACCACGGGTATTCTTCGGTCCCCGAATACACGTCATACTCTTTGTGGGCGTGTTGAATTTTAAAGAAACGATAAATCATTTCTTCAACAATACAATTCTGAGCAAAGGAAATTAATAATATAAAGAACAATTACACACCCATCGAGAGTATGATCACACTTCTGCGACATTGTCTTCGACGACGTCGAAACACAAAAAGCAATATTACCTATATTGTTTTATGTCAGAAAAATAATCGAGCTACTGGAATGAGATAATTTCGATTCGGCGATTGAGTTTACCGCAGAAAACTCTCATTGAAAAATATATTTTCATCAAAGTTTTCCGGCAAAATTTAACGCTTCGGCGCCGGACACGTGGTGAACCGAGTCGCTTCACACCTCACACGAGATATCAGACGCGAGTGCTGTGAACCACGGGTTGGCCAATTGCGGACCAGATGATTTATGGTCGTGTTCACTCGTATTTTCGTACGCGCGTCAGGGTGACTGGGTGTCGGACACTCGGCGGCGTACAACGTGAGAAATGATAAATCATTAGATTTTTCGGTAAACGTTTACTGAGAACAGAGCTCGGTGAACGATATAATAAAGTTTATGTTTTTGATGCGAAATTCTAGGTTCTAGGTCACTTAGTCCATTGTGAAGATGTGTCTAAGGTGTTCAGTTTGTAACAAGTGCTCAAATTTTTTTCTCACAAAGTTAGTTTGTACTGGGTAACAGGTAGTTAAAAATTTTGAAATAATCGTCACAGCATATAAATGACATTGTATTGATTGGACATTGTCAATAAACTGTACGTGTTTGAAAAAAAATTTCTTGATTCGACAAAGTTTGAAACGATTTTACTTAAAATAGGCGTTGAAATAATTGTCATTAGGTATTTGATCGACTCGCTACGCTTGGTTTGATAACCGGCCATTTGCATTGCGATTTTTATTTTTCAAAGTTGGCAATGAATGCTCTATTTTCAAACGAAATAAAAATCCAAGCGAATGTTTTTTCAAATAAGATCGTTTCTAGATATTATTATTTGTTCAAATTTTTCAACGATTTTCAAAATATTGTAAATTCAAAAAAATATTGTTCAAAATTTTGAAGTTCCCGTATAATATCGATTCAAAAAATGAAGTTTCAAACTAAAAACGATTCAAACGAATACATTTTTAAAATATGTTTATTCATTGTTCATACACACTTTTTCTGGTCTCCCTTTCTTACAACGCGAAAGCTTTCGGATCGACGGTTAGAATTAATAAACAATATTGATTGATATTTGCGTCGTCGTCAGTGTGATCAAAAGATATTGGGTTTTCGATCAATTCGATTGAAATAAGTATTGCAAAATAAAGTTTTTTTTTCGAAAAATTCAATTGCCGTATGAATAGTATAATAAATCCGGCGCCGATAAACTTAACAATAATAATACACCGAAACTTAATAATCTCGAATAAGTCAGCTTATCAGTCAGTCGTTGGCCTTTTCTGTAATCACTAAAACCTTGTTTGAATAATTACCCGGCTGTTGTAGTCATAAATTATTATAAAATGTAATTTTTAAACCAAAACGCTGGCTTCCGGTAACTTTCAAAGTGTCTACAAGCAATTCCCTCGCACGTCTATAAATCTTCATAAAAGAAAAGGCAAGAAGTGTGTTCACTACGGTGTAATTTATTTATTTTCCTTTAATTAGTAGTGTTGAGAAATTGTTGTACACCGCGTGCAGTGACGAATATACAAACGTCGGACAAATAACATTAAAGATTCATAAGATTGTGAACTTTTGGGTCGCAGTTAATATAAATCATAGATTAAACAGTGTACGTCACTGTATTATAATTTATATTTATAAATATAATTGAACCATTAATATTAACGATATAACGCAGACAGAAATCATCTCGCGAACACTTGCCGAATTAAACCTGGAGCGCGTAGCTTTGCGAATGTAAATAAATATCATAATAATATTATTATTAATCTCCCGTTTTTGTTATTAAACCACTGCACGCTCTGACGCGTTAACTGATGAGTAGGGCGCGGATTTTTATGTAAATAAAAAAGTCAAAATATTTAAAATAATTATGTTCTTATTTTTGCCAAAATATTTATTTAAAAACGTGAAATATTTTAGAAAAAATTGGTATTTTACGAAAATTTTAGATAATTATTTTTAATTACTAATTAATACCTACTACAAACTTGAAACTACACTGTCTTCCCGATACAGCGACATTACATTACTTTACGTTAACGTGCTTTATCAGTTATCTCTTATTTATTACAATGCCGTATATTAATAGAAGCCGATAGAACAAAATTTCTAAAATGAAATATAATTTTGATACAAATAAAAACTGTATAGGTATGGAAAATGCGAAATATTTACGAAACATGTTATTACTGGTGAAATATTTAAAAATATGTATTTACATCATAATATGTGAAAATATGTAAAATAAAAAAGGACTATTTTATTCTGGGTGTTCTGGAACATGCTTATTTTTAATCGGAATTGAGAAATTTGCATTCAATAAAATTATGTATTTACATAAAAATCCGCGCCCTACTGATGAGATATGAGCAACACAACCCCGCCTAGATCATTTATTTATTTTTTTATTTTGTCATTAATAAAAGAGCAAATTAAAAATATTATAAAATGTAACCGAATTACGGAAAACATTTTAGTATTAAATATCAAATAACAAGATCAACAAAATATAAAGTTTCAAAAAATTGCTGGTTGAGACTTTCGGTCAAGTATTTCCATACGAAAAAGTGTTCTCAGAAAAATAAAAATAAAATAATAAACATCATTGTAAAACCACTTGCTTTTTCACTCTGCTCAGAATCTAAAATCATACCAAAAACGACAATTCAAATTAAATATTAATAAAATTATTTTAATTTCGTGGCCAATCCTCTACAGAAATAACGAAAAGTGTTTCACAGTTGATTACGCCGCGTTTTTTTTTTTTTTTTTCAATTTTTCGTTAACTTTAACAACAAGACACGACTGTGCTGTAATGTACCGCAAAATCGGTCACCCATTATGCTACAGACATTAATGCTTTTATGAACGAACGTTAACACTTTCCGGCTCAGTACCTCTGTGGCTTGACGCCTCTAATTTTTATTTATAGCGCAACGTTAAATTTAGAGTATATCAATAGTGCAATAACCGTTTTGAAACTCGCGTTTTTTTTTTTACCGAAAAGTTTTTAATTCTAAAACCGACATCGACACTTTTTAAAACTTTTTATTTAAAAATTTTAAAACCGTACAAACTTTTAAATATCATTCAAACCCGCGACCTCTGTGTACGAATAATATAGTTAATTGTAAACCTTTCGGTTTTCTGTACACGCTAATTTTTAATTCCGTTAATCGAATACAGATAATGACTGATAATTCAACTGAAACTAATTCCACGATATTATAATTCTCAGGATAATTAAAGGTACTTCTAAATTTCGAATATTATATTTCTATATTTGAATCAATCGAAACAGAATAAATGCTGCGAATAAAAAATGTATTTTAAATTTTTAGTTTGATTTGGAGTAGAAAATATACTCTGTTAACTTTCAAAATATGATTCGGAGAAATTCTTTTAAAATAAAAAACAGTACGTAGTAAAGTAAAAATAATCTTTACAATTACAGTATCACAACAAAATAGCAGAACAAAAACAACGAATACAAATATAACGAATGACAAAAACAACGAATAAATAATTTTTGTAAAATAAAAAAATATATATATGTATACATACAGGGTAATTTTTCAAATGTGCTCACCCCCATTTTTTGCCGTAAAAATGCAAAAATTGGGTTTTTTTTTTTTTATTAAATATGGAGTTTGTAATATGATATTATTATAAATGCACGAAATAAAAACAAACAAAGTTATTCGACGGTAATTTCTCAGAATTTGATTGTTGATAAATTTACAGTTCGGTTTTCTTTCTGATTACACTTTTAATGACCATCCGAAAAATGTTTTGGAAACTCGGTCGGTCTTATATAGTCTAAATATTAGTGTTTTGATATTAATAATTGAATAAATAAAAAAAGCCGGACATACTTCGCACGATGGGTGTACTTCGCACGACGGGTGGTATTCTCTTGACGGGCGTATTAAATTTTAAAGAAACGATAAATCATTTCTTCAATAAAACGATTCTGAACAAAGGA